>CAMZMU010000052.1:117844327-118120788 GCA_947311845.1 Poa pratensis
GTGGGATCATTTGTGCACAATGGCACACGTGGCACGAAGATAGCGGTGGGCGAGCAGGCCACAGGATCGGTTGCAGGAGGCAAACCGTCGGGCGGTGCGGTTACTAGAGCGCGAAAGCGCGCGAGCGGGAATCTCCGCTGACGTGGGCCGCGTGGTGGAAGGCA
Organism: Poa pratensis; assembly: GCA_947311845.1. Lineage (NCBI taxonomy): Eukaryota > Viridiplantae > Streptophyta > Magnoliopsida > Poales > Poaceae > Poa > Poa pratensis. The sequence goes on from CAMZMU010000052.1 coordinate 117,844,492, forward strand.
CTCGAGTGCTTTGACTGTCGTGGACCAGGAAGTGACGGATGGGACACGTGAACAGTGTTCTCTGACCGAAGTCAGTAAGGACGCAGGAATCGAGGGTTGATGTCCGAGATCTCGGCTGATACTTAGGAAAGCAGTATGGCCCGAGAACAGACCGATGGATTTTCCGGGGTATTGGTTCGGTGACCTGCAAAACATTGTAGCGCATGTGGTTTCGGGTTGAACCCGATGCGGCCTTTCATCCGAGGCTGCAAGACCACATCAGCTTCGGACTACTGTCGGGGGTTACCCCCGGGTAGGGTAAAGATGAGGTAAAGACATGTAGGTTAAGGCAGTAAGCTGTCCGAGGTAACGATTGAGCAAGGACGCAGGAGGCGTCATCCGACGTAAGGCGTACGTCTGAGGTATATTCTCCGAGGTATATCCTCCGAGATATCAACCTCGGGGTAGTCAGCTAGCTACCACAGGAATAAGGTATCTCTACCGAGGTATAGGATCAGGAGTGTTATCCGAGGTTGGCAGCAAGGATCGAGGCATGTCAGAGAGGTCACGGGCGCCGCAGAGCTCATGGCCCGAACTTCAGGAGGACGGCGAGGTCCGTCCACGGGTTCCCGGAAGCATCGGGGCCCTAGGAGCTGACTTGGCTATTTCGGGAAAGGTCTACAGGCTAGACCTCGCAGGCTACTGAAGTATGACCGGAAGGAAAGCTAGGCCTGTCTGGCCTGACAGTCCGGCCTTTGAGCTGGCAGGGAGGCAGAGGCTTGTCTTCTACCTTTTGGCCATGCCATTGTTAGTTGTAGGCAGGGGTAAAACTGTACTTCGGCTCATGTATATATGCGGCATCTCTACCTCCAGGGAGGAGGACGGCAAAAACCCTAGCTCATTTCCCCCTCATAGTTTCATCTTCTATCGAGAGCTCTCACTTGAGCAGCATCATACTGCTCGAGGAGGACCTTGTACCTGAGAACGACACTGATATATTGAGAGAGGAAAGGCAGGAGTAGGGTTTTACTTCCTCACGAAGGCCCCGAACCAGGGTACATCGTGGTGTCTTTTGTGTTTCTTGGATTTCTTGGTTTCTTGTTCATGTTCTTGTGGTTTCTTGCATGTTCTTGCTTGTGCATATCTTGAGTGCATAAACCCTCCCGGATTTCCCCAACGACCATTCGGCCCAACTAAGCCATACCCATGGCATCTGCCGTGATCCCACCACGACAGATGGACTTTTAGTATACGACTTGTTTTTGGCGCATCAACGTGATCTCCATACAAAAAGAATTGAATGAAAAACACAAAATCCAAACCCCTAAACCCTAATGCCCTAAACCCTAAACCAGGAAAAATAAATAAATAGAAAACAAAAAGCAGAAAGCTTTATTCGGGACTAAGGTCTTCCCGCCATGGGCGCCCGGCCGTGGCCACGTGGAGGCCCTTTAGTCCCGGTTCGTGCCAACCAGGACTAGGGGGGGGGCTTTAGTCCCGATTTGCTAGTCCCGGTTGGCAAAACCGGACTAATGCCCCGTTTTCTACTAGTGACCGTTGGCTATTGTGCACTGTTGGTAGCAATTTGGTCAGTTGGAGGAGTAAAAAGCAAGGTGTTGTAGCATGGTCAACTGCTGAAGCTAAGTTCAGAGCTATGGCACTAGGCCCGTTTGTGTGAATTGATGGGGCTACAGATTTTGGTGGGTGAACTTAAGTTTACATTCTAGTGCAAGGCCTATAATAGTAAGATGCATATAAAGCAGCTGATAATATTGCCAACAATCTTGTTCCACATGATCAAACGAAACACATTGAGATTGAGCATCAACTAATCAAGAAAAAGCTGGATAGTAGAAAATTTCCATCTTCAACTTGTGAGTTCCACTGCACAAATAGCTGATGTCCTAACCATGGTTTTGCCATTACAATGTTCCATAATATATGTAGCAAAATGGGACTAATTGACATATTTTTCACATCTTGATGGGAGTGTTCGAGTTCTAGAAGTAACTTATTAAATGAGAGGAGGATCGCTGAAGGGTTACTATGGCCAAAGTTTATAATCCTCCTATGTGTTTCTTCATTCTCTTTCCAAATCTCTTCTCAATAATTTCAGAGATCATGATAAGTATTTGTCTTTCTGCTAAAGAGATTCGACCATCTGTATTGCCAACCAACAACAATTGATAGACACCCTAACTTATTTAACATCTTTCTGTTTTCCCTCAAACCGCATCCTCTCCGGCACTAGCAAAACCCCTACTCCTAAACATAACCATTATAGTCTTACTTCGTTGTCGTCCTCCATTGTTGCCGTCACCATCACACACAAGAAGAAAGGCGTACCTGAGAGATTTACACACAAAGAAAAAGGGCGAGCCATTTTTGTGTTTTGAATTGAAAAATGGCTGGACATACGTTAGCAAATCTTCAATCGACATTATTGCAACAACCCTGCTATAGTGCTATACATACGTTGAGCATCGCACAAAAATCGTCGGACACAGTGGCGGAGGCAGCAATCTGGCAAGGCTTGGCCTCCGCCACACTACAAAAAATTTCAACTTCAGCCTATACATGTGTTGGATGACAAAAGCTTCAAATTCGGTGGTGTTGTGTACATGATGCTTGCGTCCGCCATACTCAAAATAATTGCTGCCTCCGCTACTGGTCGGACATGGTTGACTAGAGCAAGGATACCACATTGGATTGAGCATGGGACAAAAAATCGTATAGAAAACATCGTTCGTGCGGCAGTTTCGTTATTGTAGAGGTATTAACGTTTTTGGTCCCACAAGTTGCACGCGCGGACGATTTAGTCCCACAAGTTGCAAATCGGATTTTTTAGTACCTAAACTTGTGTTAAAGGATTTGTTAGTCCTTGGTGAGTCCGAGCTCTGCCACGTCGGCGCTGACATGGACGGTAATTTTGCGCTTAGTCCATATTAGTTAAGCAAATCTCTGGGATTTCTTAGGCAGTTATGGAAGGCGCAAATCCCGTGATTGCTCTTTACCTTATTCTAGTTACCTTTTTTATCTCGTCCACGTCGAGCAGTCGCGCTTACGACGGAGACGGCGACAACCAACTAGATCACTCACGCGGAGGACGGAGACGGCAGGTTCGTTCGCCGCCGGTGATGCACTATCGCGAGTACCACGAGATCCGCCGGAGTATGGTACAAATTCTTGTGCTGGGCGTTTTCCTTCTGTTCGTGTAGATTGCGCGGGTTTGGTGGGCGTGGGATCATCGTTGATTCACTGATTTATAGCGAGAAAATGGTTAGGAATAGTGTTAGCATCTCTAGGACTAAGTTTTACTCGTCGAAATTGTGCGGATTATGGTCGATTTTTCGCCCTCTGTAAGCCCTGTTCTGCGCCCATGTCCGCCTTGGGCCAGCAGGTTCAGTCCGCCGTTGCTGTGGCCTAGCCGTCACGGTCGCCGTTGCCTTGGCCCAGCCGTCGTGGTCGTGGTCGCGGTCGCCGTCGCCGTGGCCTTCGCGGTATGCCCAGCTCCGCCGATTGTAGAGTAGTTTGAGGCTGAAATTTACAGTAACTGAATTTTTCCTAATGTGTGCTACAGTAACTGAATTTTTTGTAATGTCTTGGCACATTCGTGCTTTATTTGCTGCTGTTGTTGTTAGTCTCATTTCTGTGATATCTAATGTATGGTGCAGTTTTCAATCCAGGACAAGACACCAATATGTTCACGGTTGCAGTAAACCACAATGGTTTTTTTTTTGCGGTTTAAGGGACAACTTGGATTATGTTTCTGCATCCCAGGGATTCTTCGATAATTGCACTGTTGATACTTGGTCAATTCGTTGGATTGATGAAATTCTGCATATTCTGGGCTACAAGAGAGATGGGAGACTTCATGTGACTGGTGTTTTGCCAGGGAAGGGAATAGCAAATGGCTTAGTACTTATTGAGAATCATGGACATATTGTTCAAATGACCAAATCAATCAAGTCAGAGAGGACACTTATCTTATATGTAGATCACACAAACTTCCTCCAGGTGTTGAGACCAGATGTACTAGTCCGAGATGTGTTTGTGCCATCTGTCATCTCACACACAAAAGTTCCACCAGCAGCTGCATGTTCTAAAGCTGTAGCATCTAGTTCATCCACTTTCGTAGCACCAGAGAAGGGTAAAGCTCCTATTTCAGAAAATGTTGAGTTAGATGGCAGTGATGACGACACTGACAGTGACTTTGAGTTGTACGACAGTGATTACAATGTTGAAGAGGGTGATGACGATCTATTCGCCGAAAATGTTGATAAATCTGTCAACGATAATAATGAGGAGGAAATGTGTGAAGAACATGAAGATGAGGATGCCCTCGAGGATGATGATCTGAATCTTACAGAAGGAGATAGAAAACATTTGAAGAACAAGTGCAGGGCATTTAATCCCGAGGTGGACATGGACAATCCTTCTTTCAAACTTGGGATGGTGTTTAGTGGTGTCGAGGAGTTGAGGAAGGCAGTAGCAAGTAGCAACATACAGTTTAAGGAATAGGGTACAAGTGAAGAAAAACCAAGAATGATAGAAGAAGGTTAGAAGCTGTGTGTGCGCCTGGCTGTTCTTGGTTTCTGAAATCGTCAAATGATAGAAGAAGGACAGGTGGGTTTGTAATAACTTCATATGAAGGTACCCACACATGTGAGGCAGGCTTTCCACTTAAAGCACTTAGTACCAAAATTCTGACGGAGAAGTTCATGCATGAGTTCGTAGACAACCAGAAGTTAGACCTGCAGTCTTTTGCTGCAAAGGTGTTAAGGGAATTCAAAATGTGCCCAGACAGGTGGAAGCTAAGAGAGCAAGGAAAGCTGCATTGCTAAAAATACATGGTGATGAGGAGGCACAATTCAGGTTGCTGATGGATTATGGTCAAGAGCTTAGGACGAGCAATCCTGGTTCTAAGTTCTTCGTAACAACAAATTCTGTAAATGATCCTGAAAGTCCTGACCATAAGGAGCATATGCCACTGTTTATTGGAGTTATGATGCTTGCAAAAGGGTTTTCTTGCTGGATGCAGGCCTTTGATATGTCTAGATGGGTGTTTCATCAAAACAAGGTACAAAGGGCAGCTTTTGACAGCGGTGGGAATTGACCCGAATGATTGCATCTTTCCCATTGCATTTGGGGTAGTAGAAGTTGAATGTACTAGCTCCTGGGAGTGGTTCCTCACCAATTTAAAGTGACCTGAACATCACCAACACATCTCCCTGGACAATTATGAGTGATAAACAAAAGGTATGGATTATACATTGACTATTTTTCCCTCTATTTTTTCTACAGTTTTTTATGAGTCAAGTTACACAATTTATTTCACATGGCAAATAATTTACAATGGTTTTCTCATATAATTTCAGGGTCTCATTAATGCTGTTCAGAAAAGTGTTCCCTGATGCGGAGCACAGATTTTGTGTGAGGCATATGCTCCAGAACTTCCAAAGGGCTGGACATAGAGGAGACACTGAAGAATGATGTCTGGGCCATTGCGAGGTCAACAAGTTTCCCAAGTGGCAGAAATGCGTGGACAAATTGCAGGTTGACAGTGAAGAAGCATTTGGATGGATTGAACAACTAGTGCCCAGCCCATGGATAAAGGCCTCTTTTAGTGAATTTCCCAAGTGCGACATGCTTCTGAACAATCATTTAGAGGTGTTCAATAGGTACAAATACATTAATATACTCATGATTCTAAATTCTTACTCCAATTGTCATGTTCTGATATATTTTTGTTCCTTTCTTATTAAATCAGCTACATTCTAGATGCCAGGGAGATGCCTTTCTTATCCATGTTGGAAACAATATTCTACAAGCTTCTCCAAAGGATTGAGAGCAAACAGCGAGAGTCTGAGAAGTGGACAGGAAGAATTTGTCCCAAGATTAAGAAGAATTGGACAAATTCATAGAATGGAGTGGTAATTGCTCTGTCAAACCCGCTGGTAACTTTCTGTATGCTGTAAGTAGCCATGAGATGGAGAAAGACTACACTGTGAATTTCAAAGCAAAAACATGTGATTGCAAGAGGTGGCAACTATCTGGAATTCCATGTCACCATGTCATCGCTTGTTGTAGGCTGGATAGAATTAATCCAGAAAATCTAGTCCATAGTTGCTACACCGTCGATACATTCAACAGAGCTTACGCATACAACTTGGCACCACTGAGAGGAGACTATTTTGGGAAAAAATGAATGCAGTGCCTATTCATCCACCTCTGTTCACCAAAGTTATGGGCAGGCCTCAGAAAAATAGAAAGAAGGCACCCGAGGAGAAACTGAAAAAGGGAGTCAAAATATTTACGAAGTCAGGAGCGACGATGCACTGCTCTAAATGTGGGAAATCTGATCACAACAAGAAGGGTCACGACAAATATGTTGAAAGGCAACAAGAGCAAATGCAGATGCATAATCTTGGGGAGGATGAAGAAATAGATATTCCATCTATTCTTGAGGTACATTTTTCATTTTTCAAAGTTTACATAATTTTTTGGTGCAACTATTAGTTGTGCTTACATTTGTCATGTGTGCAGCATGTCATACCACATACCCAGACCCGAGTCTTGATCCTACACATCTTGAGGACAACATGGTGTACAGAATGCAACAAGAGGTTAATATTTTACTTGTTGTTCATAATATTTTACTTGTTGTTCATAATATTTTCTTGCTGTTTATATGACAGGATAGAGAAAAAGTGCCAATAGAAAGGGTGCTTGGCCCTTTGCCAGAAAGTGCTTTTGTGGTAGCTGCTAGAGAGAGCATTCCACAGCCTAGAGCGAGAGTGACAACTGCTTCAACTCGAGGAACTTTGAGAGGAAGAGCCGAGGAAGGACTACTGCAACAAGGGAACCAGCTAGATCAACTCTAGCATCACAACAAGGAAACAACAGTAGAGGCCGAAAGAAAACCAAGAAAAGATCTGGAGAAGGTTCTACAAGTGGAACTACACATAATCCTGATGCAGAACCTAGTGGCAGGGCTAGAACATCAAGGAGAGTATCATAAGACAGGTCTTGGTAGTGCTGAGCACTTGTTGTTGGTGATGAACAACAGAGAAGATCTACAGAAATCCCTGATCTAAATGCAGAATTTATTCAAGATCTTGATGCACAAGAGGTTCCTGTTACTCAGAAGCACCACCAGCTGATGCCATTTAGATGTTTTGCATAATTTAGTTCAGATCATAAATTGCTACAGAATTTCAATTCAGTTCGTGTGTAACAGTCACTATTTTTAGTTCGATTCATGTGAGACTATTCAGTTCTATTCGGATATTTGGATTATGTTCATGTGTGCTACCTGCAGTTCGGAGGGAGCAATGTTAAGCTGCAGGTCTATTATTGCAGTAGGACGCCTGGACGTAAAGGTTCAGTTATCTGAACCTGAACCTGTACTTGCCGTCGCCGTGGTGGCCAGCCGTCACCCCATCATCGCTGTGGCTCAGCCGTCGCCGTCGTCGTGCTCAGCCGTGGGAGCCGTCTCCTTCGCCGTTACCCAGACCTCGCCCTCGTCGTGGCCCAGTCGTCGCCGTGGCCCAACTACGCCGCCGCCACCGACTCCACCACTGTGAACTCGGATTGGATCCGCCCCGAGGATCGATTAGATTTCACATCACCTCCATTGTCACCGTAGTCCCCACGCTTCGACGACCTCGAGGAGCACCGCCGCCGCCGGGATAGCTAGTGGCTACGCTTCCTGATTTGGGAATCGACTTATTAACTGTTGACGGACCTATTGAAAGGATCGGTATGACACCTAGAGGGGGGGGGTGAATAGGTGCTACTCCAATTTTAGTCTTTTTCAATTAGGCTTGACACAAAAGGTAAATTCTCTAGATATGCAACTACGGTGAATTTACCTATATGACAAGCTAGCAACTAAGCACGATATAATAAGGCGGTAAACAAGGATAGAGGTAACCGAAGTCAAAGCACGCGGAGACACGGATGTAATCCCGAGTTCCTCCTTTTTAGGGGAGTACGTCTCGTTGGAGAGGTGTGAACCAACACAATGGTTCAACGGCCACAAAGGCCTCACCCTCTTCTCCGGTGAACCGCACCACAAAGGTTTGGTTCACTTCAACTATCGGAAACCTTCGAGGCGGAGTCCGGAGCCTTTACAACAACGATTTGGGGCACAACCCACAAAGGATTGGGGGCTCCCAAACAGCTACAATCTGTCACAAAGACAATCAAGTGAGTACAATAGGGGGCTAGGTTTTCCTAGTGGAAACCCTAGCAAATGGTCCCTCAAGTGAATGAGGGGGAAATGACAAACGGCTCGGTGAAGATGTAGATCGGGGTCTTCTCCTTCAATCCTCCAAAGATCAACAAGTTTGGGTGGAGGGATTGGGAGATCTAGTGATTCTTGAGCTTGCAACAATGGGGATCTTGTATTCTGGGCGAGCTAGCTGGCTGGAGGTAGATGGAGGGGTATATATACCCCTCCCAGAAAAGTAGCCGTTGCAGAAAGAATCACACCGGAGACTCCGGTCCTAGTGACCGGAAACTCCGGCCTGGGGCGGAAACTCCGGCCTACAGGGCCGGAAACTCCGCCCCACACCAGGAGCTGAGCAACTTCTTCACAGCTGAGACTCGGGCCAAAACTCCGGTGCACTGGGGCCGGAATGTTTGGCCAGGGGCGGAAACTCCGGCCTAGGGGGCCGGAAACTCCGCCCCACACCAGGGGCTGAGCAGCAACTTCGCAGCAGAGGCTTGGGCAAAGACTCCGGTGCCCTGGGGCCGGAATGTTCGGCCAGGGGCGGAAACTCCGGTCCTGAGGGCCGGAAACTCCGCCCCACACCAGGGGCTGAGCAGCAAATCAGCAGCTTGCTGTTTCTTCGAGGACAAGACCAAGGACCGGAAACTCCGGCCTTGGAGGCCGGAAACTCCGGCCTGAAATGCTCCAGAAACTCTTTTCTCTTTTTGGTGTTGATGCATATGTTGTATACAATAAAACCTGCATCACTTAGCACCAGATTAAAACATCCAAAGTGTTGTTAACTAACACACAAAACTAAGAGATCACAAAATGTCCTTTCAATCTCCCCCTTTTTGGTGTTAGATGACAACACACGGATTTGCAATATAGTTCACCATACTATCATGTTTAACAAAAGGAAAAGCTCCCCCTAGATGTGTGCATATAACTCATTTGCTTTGGAATGCAAATGCACACATATAGAGAAACAAGTTCCACAAAAGGTGACATGATATGTAAACGATACAAAGCACAAACAAGACATATCACAAAGTAGGTTGAGCCTAGAGATAAAAACCATACCTTGTGCATATAAATGTAGATAAACATCCATATAACCATAGCACAATAATATAGGTTCAACCATACATAATAGAAATCCAATGTCTTACACTCACATAGTTCACAACACAAGATGCAAATAAGTTCCAAATAACATAAAATGGACACAAGCGCAATAAAATGATAAAAGCACATGCTTGTGTCCAACCCATGCAAATCCCGGAGAGAACCTAATAGAACTACTTCTCCCCCTTTGGCATCGAGACGCCAAAAAGGGAAAAGAGCATAACTACACGATACCCATGGAGATCACCCGGAGCTTTCTTCCATGTCATCATCACCTTCCCTTCTTGATTGTAGTCCTCATCGGAAAGGTTCATGGGAGCCTTGCCGGTGTTGCGAGAAGAGGAGGGCAATGAAGTCACATCCGCATAATCCGACCAAGGAAAGACGTCTTCGTTCCATTTCTCAAGAGGAATAGTCTCGGCCGACGAGGAGGAGATAATAGGATTGCCATCTTCATCTTCTTCCGGAGGAGGAGTGATACTACCATTGTTGAGCTTGCGCAACTCCTTGATCATGATTTGTTGGTTGTCAATGATATGCTTCTCTCTCACATATGAGGCATGGTTCTCCTTGTGAAGTGCAACATCCATGCAAAGCAACTTTCTCTTCCACCAAGAGAGTTTACTCACTTCCGAGTTCACTTGAGCCCTTCCTTGAAGATAGGAGGGAGGGTCGGCATTCTTGCTTCTCCTTCTAGGCATTGGGGCCTCGGTCTCCGCTTCCTCACTACTAGATTGCGGAGGAGGTGCACGAGAGGAAGACGGTTGCTTGGTGTGCTTGCTAAGTTGGTGGAGAGTCCCCTTGGCATGCTTGGTGAGGCGAGAGGTATCGATGTTGGAGACCTTGGAGAGGATGAGCTTCATCACATAAGGTGCATAGAGAGGGTTCTTGTGCTCAAAAATGGCCCAAAGCAATTCACACTTGATGAAATCCATGACATCAACTTCTTGCCTTCACAATCCGGACCGGCTTGGAGCACCTTGTAAGCATGGTATAAGAGATTGACAAGCCCTCCTCGAATGGCATCCACATTTCCGGCTTGAGGAGCAAGATTGAGCCGAACCATGCGAAGGAAAATGTTGAAGGTGGGGAGGAGGTCTTGATTGGTGCCAACGGATTTTGCAACTGAATATAAAGGGCGCAAGCGGCGTTTGTTGTAGGCTACCCCTTCCACATGCATCCTCTTCCCAACACAAGTAGTGGCACCCTTGAACTTGTATCCCAAACATCTTCCAAACTCCACAAAGTTAGAGGTGCACTTTTGAGAACCGGTCATCCAAGTCATGGTGATATCTTCATCATTATCAAACACCACTGTGGCAAAGAACTGATGCACAAGCTGAATATCATAATCTTCATGAACATGAGAGATGAGCCTCTCAAGTCCAAGCTTCCGAGCAATCCACACGGCCTCTTGAAAATAAGGCTTCTTGTCCAAGCTCTCAAGGCTCAACACTTTTTGCTCACACACCATATGCTTCTCAATGCGGGCATAAATCTCATTCATGATCAGCTGCTGCTCTCTCCTTGGAAACCTAGGATCATCGGTGTTGGATGGCAAGTCATAGAACTGCTGAGATCTCATCCGACGAAACTCGAGCTTCCCCATGCCCAAAACAGTGGTCAAGGAGTCAAAATGAGCTCTCTCGGCCTCTTCTTCATTATCAAAACCACCTAGGGCAGCATGTCTTGTGGCTTCTTCATCTATGGTACCTGCTGTCTCAGACGGCCAGCACTGCTGTCAAAAAGAAGCTTGTCCCTTGTTTGAGCACGGATGACTTTTCTTGGTGATTTTTCAGGATGTTTCATGGAAGCCTTTGTCCTCTGCCCACCTGTGAAATAACAGAATAGGAGAAAAGCATGGGGATAAGCTTGCATGTCCAGGAACCAAAGAAGAAGTAACCAAAGAATTCTGGGCACAAAGTGTCTGATCTACACCGGAGTTTCCGGCCTCAGGGGGCGGAGATTCCGGCCCTGACCGGAGTTTCCGGCCTGGAAGACCGGAGTCTCCGGCCCTGAGATGGGGAACCTCGATTTAGTTCAAGAAACTTTGTGCTGAGATTCTAGGGTTAAATCTAGGATACACCTTGCCATCTAGAAGATTCTACACCATGAAAAACTAGGGGAACTACTCTCCAAACTTAGATCGAGGTGAAAAACCTAAGGAGAGAGAGGAGGTACCCTTTTTGTCCATGGTGCAGCCCAAACGAAGGAGAGGAAGGTCCCCGCGTTGGTGAGGAGGAGTAGGCCGGAGGCACGGCGGATTCCGGCGGCGGGGAGCAGCCGGAGGCACTTCGAGGCGGCGGCGGCTGCAGGGGAGAGGTTGGGGGTCGGGGGTGTGTGGGAGTTGTGAAGTCAACTCCCACCCCGATCCCCTTTTGGACCCCTGCGAAACTGCCCAGACCGGAGTTTCCGGCCTAAACACCGGAGTCTCCGGCCTAAGCCAGAGTTTCCGGGTTTAGGGCGGAAACTTCAGTCAGACCGGATATTCCGGCCCAAAGGACCGGAGTTTCCGGCCCCACCAACTCAAAAATGCCAGATTTTGTTGTGAACATGCAAGATGCAAGAGGAGCAAGTTTTCAGAAGGGAGAGGCCTGGGAGGGACACAAAGTCACTGGAAATGGTACTTCACACTCAAACTTGGTAAGAGGCACAAAGAAAACATTAAGAAGCATCATTTGAGTGTGTTTTCCATAAAAACCAACGGATAGGCAAAAAGGCCATAAAGCTCCAACAAGATCAAATCTTCACAAAGAAGATGGCGGTGGCCTAAGCCACCATGTATGAGTGTATGTGGTGTGACACCGCGAAGATATATCTTGGGTTCACCGCCACTACTCGTCATTTAAGCTCACAATTCATAAAATGAACAATATAGAGACAAAATGAGTTCTTTCTATCGGCATAATGGGGGGAGGGATAGTCCAATGGATTAGGACCGCACTCCCCCTATGTCCATGCCTACACCTAAACCAAACAAATAGCTAAGATAGGTGTGTATGCAAGATACTCAAGCGACGCTCCCCGAATCGATGATATTTAGCTCATGCCTCAAATAAGTGAACCTTGCTTCATCAAGTGGCTTCGTGAACATATCGGCAAGTTGGATCTTCGTGGGAATATAACCAAGCTCAATATCACCCCGGATGATGTGATCACGGATGAAGTGATAGCGAATCTCAATATGCTTCGTTCTTGAGTGCTCCACCGGGTTGTGGCCAATCTTGATAGCACTTTCATTGTCACATAAAAGAGGCACTTTGTCACAATGGACACCGTATTCCTTTAAAGTTTGCCTCATCCACAACAATTGAGTGCAACAACTAGCGGCCGCCACATACTCGGCTTCGGTGGTGGAGAGAGATATGCAATTTTGCTTCTTAGAAGACCAACTCACCAAGGACCTACCAAGGAATTGGCAAGCCCCGGAAGTTGATTTCCTATCATCCTTGCAACCGGCCCAATCCGAATCCGTGTAACCGGCAAGAGAGAAGTTGAGCCTTTAGGATACCACAAACCAAACCTTGGGGTATGAACCAAATATCGAAAGATTCGAAGAACCGCCGTTTGGTGGCTTTCTTTGGGAGCCGCTTGGTACCTTGCACACACTCCTACACTCAACACAATATCGGGTCTAGATGCACAAAGATAAAGCAAAGAACCAATCATAGACGATAGAGCTTTTGATCAACATCCTTATCTTTACCCTTTGGATTAAGTTCAAGATGACACTTGGTGTCCATAGGAAACTTCTTCTCTTTAGCATTTTGCATCTTGAACCTCTTGAGCATGTCTTGGATATATTTGGCTTGAGAGATGAAGGTCCCTCCACTCAATTGCTTGATCTCAAAACCAAGGAAGTACTTCAACTCTCCCATCATGGACATCTCGAACCTATCGGTCATAAGCTTTGAAAATTCATCATTAAAAGCTTTGTTAGAAGAGCCAAATATGATATCATCAACATAAAGTTGGCATATGAAAAGCTCCCCTTTAACCCTCTTGGTAAAAAGAGTGGGATCGATTTGCCCCACTTCAAAGCCACGGTCTACTAATAGCTCTCTTAGGTGCTCATACCAAGCACGAGGTGCTTGTTTGAGACCATAGAGCGCCTTATCAAGTTTGTAGACATGGTTAGGGAAGTGTGGATCCTCAAATCCCGGAGGTTGCTTAACATATACCAACTCCTTTAAAGGACCATTAAGAAAGGCACTTTTCACATCCATTTGTTGCAACTTGAAATTATGATGTGATGCATATGCAAGAAGGATACGGATGGACTCAAGGCGAGCCACGGGAGCATAGGTCTCTCCAAAATCAATGCCTTCAACTTGAGAGAACCCTTGTGCTACCAATCTTGCCTTGTTCCTCACAACCATTCCATGCTCATCTTGCTTATTCTTGAATATCCACTTGGTGCCTATAACATTGAGGCAATCTTTTGGCTTCTCCACTAGATTCCACACTTTGTTGCGCTTGAAGTTATTGAGTTCTTCATGCATGGCTTCCAACCAATCCGGATCTTCAAGAGCTTCAAAGACTTTCTTTGGTTCCACCATAGAGATGTGAGCTTGATGTTCATTGAAATTTGCCAATTGTTTTCTTGTGGTGACCTTGTTCTTGACATTAACAATGATATTTCTAGATGAAGACTCTTTCTTCTCCAATCCTTTTTGACTCTTGCTATACGACGGGTTTCGATATCCTCATTGATGCGAGGAATTTCGGCTTGATCATCTTGATCATTTGAGTCCCCGTCTTGACCGGAGTGTTGACCTTGATCATCTTGAAGCTCATCTTCAACAAAGGAAGGAGAGGGTTGATCTTGGTCTTGACCTTGGCTAGTGTTGACAATAGGAGAACTTGGTTCTTGAATAGCCTTGGTCAACTTGAGGAGGGCCTTGAACTTGTTCTTGGTAGGTGCATCATTTGCTTCCATAGAAGGTGCAACTTCAACTTGTGATGATGGATCTCCACATGAGTGGAGCTAGGACTTGCTTGAGGAGGCTCATGATGGATTTCAATGGGGCGATGGAAACCAACCCCCATTCTTCTTATTGCTTCTTGAGGTTCCTCATTATCTACATCACAAACATGAAATTGCGCCACTTGGGAGCCGTCATTCTCATCGAACCTCACATCACAAGATTCTATGACTTTCCCAACGGTCTTGTCATAGACTCTATAGGTGTGAGATTCGGCACCGTAACCAACAAAAACACCCTCTAAAGCTTTAGATTCAAATTTAGACAAACGAACACTTTTGTTCTTATAGAAACACTTACAACCAAAAACTCGGTAGTAGGAGACATTGGGCTTGTTGCCGGTGAGCATCTCATAAGATGTAAACTTCTTGCCAACACGAAAGAATAACCGGTTAGATGAGTGACACGCCGTGGAGATAGCCTCGGCCCATAAGAATAGCGGAGACTTAAACTCCGCCAACATAGACCTTGCCATATCCATGAGAGTCCGGTTCTTCCTTTCGGCTACACCATTTTGTTGAGGGGTATATGCAGCGGAATATTGATGACGAATCCCCTCTTCACTAAGAAACTCATTTAAGGTGTAGTTCTTGAACTCGGAGCCATTATCACTCCTAATGACCAAAATAGGGACATTGTATTGGCGTTGAACAATATTGGAAAAGTCGATGATGGTTTGTTGGGTTTCATCCTTCGTCTTGAAGAAATAAACCCAAGTAAATCTTGAATAGTCATCAACAATCACCAAACAATATTTCTTCCCACCAAGACTAGGTTGAGGCACGGCACCAAAGAGATCAACATGAAGAAGTTCCAAAATCCTCGTTGATGAAATAATGGTCTTGCCCGGATGGGGAGAATCATGCATCTTTCCTTCAACACAAGCCCTACAAAGACGATCTCTAGAAAAAGAAACATTCTTTTAGTCCAAGAATGTGGCCACCCTTGTGAAGACTTTGCAAAGTTCTCATGTTGACATGGGACAAGCGGCGATGCCACAACCACCCCACGTCGGCCTTTCCGAATAGGCATATTGCTTGAGTGTTGGTAGACCCCGAAAAGTCTACCACAAACAACTCATTTTCAACATACCCAACGAACATGACCTTTAGAGTCTTGCTCCTCAAGAGTACCACCATATCAATAGTAAAATGGACATCAAAGTTCATCTTATTAAGAGCACGAACGGACATAAGATTGTAACCTAGAGACTCAACAAGCATGACATTTACAAGGGTGATATCCTTGCAACTACCACCTTGCCGAGACTCTTTACCTCAGCTTTGAATTATCACCATAAGAGACGGTTATTGTATAATCTAGATTTGGTCTCAAGTCCGTCATAATCTCCTTGCTTCCGGTCATATGACTAGTGCATCCACTATCAACCACCCATTTCGATCCACCGGAAGCATAGTCCTACAAGAAATCATTGCTTGGATTTAGGTACCCATTTCTCAATGGGTCCTCTTTGGTTAGCAACAAGGGTCTTAGGACCCAAATAGAGTAATCAATGTAACCATCATATGGACCAACATATTGAGCATAAACATCCCCATAATAATCAACATAAAGAATATAGTTGGGGTTGTTATGCCCCGCAAAGTCACTACGAGTGGTCTTGCCCCTTGTGGCACTACCACCCGCAATGGAAGTCTCGGCTTGTGCGGGCTTGGTCTTGATCTTCTTGTTGTTGCCCACTTTCTTCTTGGGCTCGGCTACATAACCAAGACCCTCCTTCCCTTTGTGTGGTTTTTGCTCAAATAAGTAAGCAATACCCTTATCTTTACTTTGGGAATAGAGGTCTTGGCACTAACATTTTCTTCAATAACATTTTCATGAACACGAGGAAGAATAGATATGCTAGTTGAGCTAGATTTAGAAAGTTGAGTTTGAAGTTGCTCATGAGACTTGACTAAAAGGGAGTGAGTTGTTTCCAAGGCCTTGTGAGCCTTGTCAAGCTTCTCCATACCTCAAGAAGTCTAGCATTAGCAACCCCAAGTTCAACTTTCTCCTTTTTAAGCACTTTATATTTAGCAACAACATGATCTCTATCCTTAATGATTTTATTAATGATATCATCATTTTTAGCATCAAGAGACTCAAGTCTTTCCTCAAGAGAACATCTTTCTTCACTCTCTTCATCAAGAGAGGCATTCAAGGATGCTACGGAAGCATTCAAAGAGGCAATGGTGAGAGAATCCTCTCTCTCAATCTTACTCTTTTCTTGAAGAAGTTCTTCGGCCGCACATAGTTGTCTCATGAGAGACTCAACATGTTCCTTAGCTTCACCTTGCAAGTTAGTCATGAAGTATCGAAAGCAACAAGTTCTTTCTTAATCACAAGACTAGATTGATCACTCATTTCATGCATAGTCTTGGGAGAAGGAGATGATACCTCGGTGACATTAGCCATGAGGCAACGAGCATTGTTGGTGGAGAAGTTCTCATTGGGGGATTCAAAGAGAGAAGATGATGAAGTTGATACAATAGCCAATGCGGCTACCTCTTTAGTAGGTGCATCTTCATCTTCGGAATCACTTGTGGCATATTCTTCTTGTGCCACCAACACAATTCTTGGTGCCTTCTTGAAGAAAGGCTTCCTTGGTCTTGCGGGCTTCTTTTGGATCAACTTTGAATGGTCCTTGGGGATGAGCTTCCCACCATTTTGCTCTCGGTTCTCATAAGGACACTCTCTTATGTAGTGGTTCTTGTCATGACAATTGTAGCACGTCTTCCACTTTGAGGCTAGCTCTTTCTTCCCACTTGAGTTGTTCTCTTTATCAACCTTGGCTTTAGCTTTTGCCGGGTCTTGCCAAAACTCTCTTGTGGCAAGAGCTATATGACCATTTAGAGCCGGTTCAAGATCATTTGGAGCAATGTTGCTTGGGCACGCTTCAACCTCATCAAGACATACCACCTTGGCCTTCAAAGCAAGTGAGGGGCCTTGTTTCATCCCCATGGCCCTAGCACGGCTATCTTCGGCATTCTTGGTGGCAACCTTGGAGGCTTGCACTTCTTGCATAACTTCATTGGATGTCATTTCGTTGTAGTTGTGTCTTCCTTGAATGGCCTTCACCTCGATGGGCTCGGAAGGCAAGAGAGCATTCACATACTTCCTCTTGACATAAGCATCATCCACATAGGTTGCCCCCACATCAAAGAAGGCCTTTGCAAGAGTCTTGAGTCTTCCATACATGTCTTCATGAGTCTCATTGTCAAACATGTAGAATCCTTCGGCATCATTGCTCAAAGACTCATATCGGTTTCTCTTCATGCTTTCATTCCCAAGAAATGCAACCTCAAGACAATTCCAAGCTTCTTTGGCGGTGGTGGCATTGAGAACATAATGCTTGTCACTTTCACCCACTGAAAGTTCAATCATATGGAGTGCGGAGGCATTGAGTTGCTTTTCGGCAAATTCTCTTCTTGTCACATTGCTTGGATCCGCAACCTTGTACCCATCTTCAATGATCCTCCAAAGCTCGATAGAGGCACTGTTAATATGAGATTTCATTGAGCGTTGCCAACTAGCAAAGGCTAATGCATTAAGCTTAGGTGGAGGACCAATGGGGTTTATGCGGGTGGTGATAGGTGGGTCGATAGGGTACCATCCCGGAACGTTATGGTACTCTTCCTTCCCATCTTCATGCTTGGTAGGAGGAGGAGGAGATGGTTTAGATCCGGAGATGGTTTCCAACCCCTTCTCATTTTTCTTTTTACCCTCCTCGGAATCACCTTCATCGGAGTTAGAGATACCCTCTAGTGGGATGGTTTCCGAAACCTTGGCATTTGTGAGTTTCATGAGCATGTCACGCAACTCATCAAATTTGACATTCATGTCATTCATGGACGATGTCAATGTTGTTTCCAACGATTTGATATCGGCCATGGATGCCATGGTCTCCTTGGCCTTGGCAAGATCGGCCTCATCCTCACTTTGTGTCATACTTCTCTTAGGCGGTTAAACCCAAAACAAGAGAGCCTTGCTCTGATACCAATTGAAAGGATCGGTATGACACCTAGAGGGGGGGGGTGAATAGGTGCTACTCCAATTTTAGTCTTTTTCAATTTAGGCTTGACACAAAAGGTAAATTCTCTAGATATGCAACTACGGTGAATTTACCTATATGACAAGCTAGCAACTAAGCACGATATAATAAGGCGGTAAACAAGGATAGAGGTAACCGAAGTCAAAGCACGCGGAGACACGGATGTAATCCCGAGTTCCTCCTTTTTAGGGGAGTACGTCTCGTTGGAGAGGTGTGAACCAACACAATGGTTCAACGGCCACAAAGGCCTCACCCTCTTCTCCGGTGAACCGCACCACAAAGGTTTGGTTCACTTCAACTATCGGAAACCTTCGAGGCGGAGTCCGGAGCCTTTACAACAACGATTTGGGGCACAACCCACAAAGGATTGGGGGCTCCCAAACAGCTACAATCTGTCACAAAGACAATCAAGTGAGTACAATAGGGGGCTAGGTTTTCCTAGTGGAAACCCTAGCAAATGGTCCCTCAAGTGAATGAGGGGGAAATGACAAACGGCTCGGTGAAGATGTAGATCGGGGCCTTCTCCTTCAATCCTCCAAAGATCAACAAGTTTGGGTGGAGGGATTGGGAGATCTAGTGATTCTTGAGCTTGCAACAATGGGGATCTTGTATTCTGGGCGAGCTAGCTGGCTGGAGGTAGATGGAGGGGTATATATACCCCTCCCAGAAAAGTAGCCGTTGCAGAAAGAATCACACCGGAGACTCCGGTCCTAGTGACCGGAAACTCCGGCCTGGGGCGGAAACTCCGGCCTACAGGGCCGGAAACTCCGCCCCACACCAGGAGCTGAGCAACTTCTTCACAGCTGAGACTCGGGCCAAAACTCCGGTGCACTGGGGCCGGAATGTTTGGCCAGGGGCGGAAACTCCGGCCTAGGGGGCCGGAAACTCCGCCCCACACCAGGGGCTGAGCAGCAACTTCGCAGCAGAGGCTTGGGCAAAGACTCCGGTGCCCTGGGGCCGGAATGTTCGGCCAGGGGCGGAAACTCCGGTCCTGAGGGCCGGAAACTCCGCCCCACACCAGGGGCTGAGCAGCAAATCAGCAGCTTGCTGTTTCTTCGAGGACAAGACCAAGGACCGGAAACTCCGGCCTTGGAGGCCGGAAACTCCGGCCTGAAATGCTCCAGAAACTCTTTTCTCTTTTTGGTGTTGTGCATATGTTGTATACAATAAAACCTGCATCACTTAGCACCAGATTAAAACATCCAAAGTGTTGTTAACTAACACACAAAACTAAGAGATCACAAAATGTCCTTTCACCTATCGGTAATGTTCTAGACTACAGGGGGGTTTTTCTCTAAATAGTAAACACCACCGTGGCGCCGACGTGGCAGGGCTCAGACTCACCAAGGACTAACAAATCCTGTTAACACAAGTTTAGGTACTAAAAAATCCGATTTGCAACTTGTGGGGCTAAATCGTCCGGCGCGTGCATAAACCCTCCCGGATTTCCCCAACGACCATTCGGCCCAACTAAGCCATACCCATGGCATCTGCCGTGATCCCACCACGACATATGGACTTTTAGTATACGACTTGTTTTTGGCGCATCAACGTGATCTCCATACAAAAAGAATTGAATGAAAAACACAAAATCCAAACCCCTAAACCCCTAATGCCCTAAACCCTAAACCAGGAAAAATAAATAAATAGAAAACAAAAAGCAGAAAGCTTTATTCCGGGACTAAAGGTCTTCCCGCCATGGGCGCCCGGCCGTGGCCACGTGGAGGCCCTTTAGTCCCGGTTCGTGGCCAACCAGGACTAGGGGGGGGGGGGGGGGGGGGGGGGGCTTTAGTCCCGATTTGCTAGTCCCGGTTGGCAAACCGGGACTAATGCCCCGTTTTCTACTAGTGACCGTTGGCTATTGTGCACATGTTGGTAGCAATTTGGTCAGTTGGAGGAGTAAAAAGCAAGGTGTTGTAGCATGGTCAACTGCTGAAGCTAAGTTCAGAGCTATGGCACTAGGCCGTTTGTGTGAATTGATGGGGCTACAGATTTTGGTGGGTGAACTTAAGTTACATTCTAGTGCAAGGCCTATAATAGTAAGATGCGATAATAAAGCAGCTGATAATATTGCCAACAATCTTGTTCCACATGATCAAACGAAACACATTGAGATTGAGCATCAACTAATCAAGAAAAAGCTGGATAGTAGAAAATTTCCATCTTCAACTTGTGAGTTCCACTGCACAAATAGCTGATGTCCTAACAAAGGGTTTAGCCATTACAATGTTCCATAATATATGTAGCAAAATGGGACTAATTGACATATTTTTCACATCTTGATGGTAGTGTTCGAGTTCTAGAAGTAACTTTATTAAATGAGAGGAGGATCGGCTGAAGGGGTACTATGGCCAAAGTTTATAATCCTCCTATGTGTTCTTCATTCTCTTTCCAAATCTCTTCTCAATAATTTCAGAGATCATGATAAGTATTTGTCTTTCTGCTAAAGAGATTCGACCATCTTGTATTGCCACCAACAACAATTGATAGACACCCTAACTTATTTAACATCTTTCTGTTTTCCTCAAATCGCATCCTCTCCGGCACTAGCAAAACCCCTACTCCTAAACATAACCATTATAGTCTCTACTTCGTTGTCGTCCTCCATTGTTTGCCGTCACCATCACACACAAGGAAGAAAGGCGTACCTGAGAGATTTACACACAAAGAAAAAGGGCGAGCCATTTATGTGTTTGAATTGAAAAATGGCTGGACATACGTTAGCAAATCTTCAATCGACATTATTGCAACAACCCTGCTATAGTGCTATACATACGTTGAGCATCGCACAAAAATCGTCGGACACAGTGGCGGAGACAGCAATCTGGCAAGGCTTGGCCTCCATCACACTACAAAAAATTTCAACTTCAGCCTATACATGTGTTGGGATGACAAAAGCTTCAAATTCGGTGGTGTTGTGTACATGACTTCTAGCGTCCGCCATACTCAAAATAATTTGCTGCCTCCGCTACTGGTCGGACATGGTTGACTAGAGCAAGGATACCACATTGGATTGAGCATGGGACAAAAATCGTATAGAAAACATCGTTCGTGCGGCAGTTTCGTTATTGTAAGATGTTGATAGTTTTTTTTGACATTAAAGATGTTGATAGTTGAACTGCACATATTTATCACCGCGCGCGCCCAATCATTACCGGCCTTTGACAGCGAGTAAATGGAACTCCTTTTCCATCAAAAAAATTACCAAACCCAGCCGACGCGACATGTCACTGTCAATGGGCCAATTGGGTCCTCGCTTCGAGACGAACCCCATCCGCATACACACAACGGCGTATTTTTTGCCAAATCTGACCTCTTTCGCGAACTAATGACGCATCTGGCCGTTTCCGGAAACTAATTCCAAATCTGGGCGCCAACGCAAATGGAGCCGACGTTGTGCAGTTCGGCGCCATCCAAAATTTGCAAATCTGACCCCTGAGGTCGGCGCCAACGCAAATGGAGCCGAACTTGTGCAGTTCGGCGAAACACCATTTCGCCGAACTGCACAAGTTCGGCTCCATTTGCGTTGGCGTCGACCTCAAGGGGCCAGATTTGAAATTAGTTTTCAGAAACGGCCAGATGCGTTATTAGTTCGTAAAAGAGGCCAGATTTGGCAAAAAATACCACGCCCAGCCCAAACCGGCAAACCCCACTCCAAATCCATCGACCTCCTCTGGCCACCGTGCAGCACACCACCCCTCCCCAACCGCTTTCCCCCGAACGCGGGGCGGCTCAACGCGTCCCCAATCCCCTCATGGACGCCGCGAGCCGCACCTGGCCGCCGCCGGATCCCTCGCCGGCGCCCTTCTCCTCCCGGCTCCGCGTGTCCTCGGACCCCCACCGCCGTCGCCGACGCCGCCACTCCAAGAAGCCCAAGCCGGAGCCACCGCCTCCCGCGCCCCCCGTCGGCTCCTCCGGCGCCGACTTCGCCGCCCTCCCGCAGGAGCTCCTCCACCAAGCGCTCTCCGCGTCCGGCTCCGCCGACGTCTCGGCCGCCAGCCGCGCGTGCCGAGCGTGGAGGGACGCGCTGCAGCCGCTCCGCGAGGCCGCGGCGCTGCACGCGCACGGCCGCCGCCTCAAGCACTGCGAAGGCGAGGGGCCCCTCGACGTGGCGAGGCGGAGCGCGCTGCGTCTGTTCCAGCGGGCGGCCAGGCTGGGGTCCGCGGCGGCGATGGTGGACGCCGGGCTGATGTGCTGGGAGGAGGGGCAGCGGGGGGAGGCGGTGGGGTACTACCAGAGCGCGGCGGAGCTGGGGCACCCTGTCGGGATGTGCAATCTCGGGGTCTCTTACCTCGAAGGTATCACGGATTTGACTAGCGCGATTTCCTTTCTTGGACACTTGTTTGAGATGGTAGCGAAAAGATTAGGACGGATTTGGCTAGTCCCCAAGTGTCCTGCTACATGTGTTGATTTTAGGGGAATTATTGATTGCTCTGCCTCGTGCGTCTGTCTTTTGCTGGGCCTTTTAAGTAAACTTGGGGTTCTTTCAGTCCGATTCGGAACTGTGAAGAGTAATAAATACCTAACTCATAGTGGAGATGGCTTCTTGGTTTGTTGTCTGCAATCATATTCTTCATCTGGAGGCATTAAAAGTGTAGAATTGACAAGCTGCCAAATCTCTTTACACTACAGCTGATCCACCCAAGGCCGAGGAAGCTGTTAGATGGTTTATCCTGCTTCATCCGCAGGCAATGTCCGTGCCCAATACAACCTAGGCCTCTGCTTGCAGAATGGAAAAGGAATCAAGCGTAATCAACGGGAAGCTGTAAGACACCAGCTCTTTTATGACGCAATTGTGCTTTACAAATTTTCTCAAAATAAAAGTATTTTGTTATTCTAGATGTATTCAGTTGTTGCACCGATATCAGTGTTATAGGTTTGGGTAATTGGGTTTATATGAGGTATGCTTCATGCCCGTAGCAAATGTTGTCTGAACTATATTTTTCATTCAGCAACCTCCATATGCTTTTATTTTAGCCCCATGGGGATTTTGAAGCTGCTTTGTGTGTTTTCAAGCTTTAAACTAAAGCTGCTATCGATGTTGAACTTTGCTAAGACAAAGGGTCCTTCAATTTTGACTGGGTTAGCCGTGCCAAGGTAGTCAGGATTGTATCACCAGGATCAATGCTAACTAGTGGATACCATATTACCAGCTGGCTCATCAACCTTCCTTCTCTGTAGCACTTATGCTAAGGTTCTTGCTTGACTTCGTATTTCGAACTGAAAGAAACTTGTAAATGCAGGCAAAATGGTACTTGCGAGCTGCGGAGGGAGGGAATGTGCGAGCCATGTATAACGTTTCCTTTGTTACAGCTTTGGTGAAGGGTTTACGCATGATCATGTGCGTGCAAAGAAGTGGCTGCAACTAGCTGCTGACTGTGGTCACAAGAAGGCTCTTTATGAGTGTGGTATTAAACTATGTGCGGTATGTCATTTCTTTCGTCGCCCCACACATGAATGCCATCTTGTCTACCTAAACTATATCCTCAGTAATCTGAAAATATTACTGCATTTTTTTCAAATGGTTTTCTCGTGGAGGCATATTTTGTTAATTATATAGCACGTCTGTTCCAATGAATAAGGCGTATAAATTTAGTCAAAAGTCAAAATGTACTAAGTTAGACCAAATATATAGAAGAAAATATTCTACAACGGTAAATAAATACATTATGAAAATATATTTTATGGTGAATCTATTGATATTGATTTGGTATTGTAAATGTTCATATTTTGTCTATAATATTAGTTAAACTTAGAGGATTTTGACTTTTGACTAAATTTATACGCTTTATTCATTGGAACGGAGGGGGTATGTGTTTTTTTTTTCATGCATCCTGCAGTGATTGCTATTACATATATCACTGCATAGCTG
Organism: Poa pratensis; assembly: GCA_947311845.1. NCBI lineage: Eukaryota > Viridiplantae > Streptophyta > Magnoliopsida > Poales > Poaceae > Poa > Poa pratensis. Next base: position 117,868,722 of record CAMZMU010000052.1, read on the forward strand.
TGGTCAGGGGCATAAGTTTTGTTGCTCTTACTTGGAAGCCCTTGGACTGCATAGGTGCGATCAACTTTCCTACTCCCTCCGTTCCAAATTAGATGACTTCCATTTGTCCACATGCGGATGTATCTAGACATGTTACAAGTATAGATACATCCGCATGTGGATAAATGAAAGTCATCTAATTTGGAACGGAGGGAGTATTTAGGAATTAGGACCTACACAGAAGCACACATTTTGATGTTGTCCTAGTTTGACTTTGGCATCTTTTTACTGAAGGAGACTTAGGTAGATAGAACTGAAAGCAATAATATGTAATAGCTTTGTCAAGATAATTAGATTATAAGAGCAAAAAACATGATACATCGACATTACCAGCACTGGTTATGGAGGAAAGGTCAATATCTAATTACACAGGGAGGATAACTGCCACCAAATTCGGCATCAGGAACCAATAATAAGCTGGGTTGTTGACGCATTGCATGATATGCCGTTCTTCTTATCTTTCGCTTTCTCACTGTTTGGGATTTTATGTTTGTTTGGTTTCCTTGATGAAGCTGGGTATGATGTTTAAGCTTAAACATTAGCCTTAAGGACAGACACACCACAACCTGTTGCGTTCCTATCATTGGTTTTTCAATGTTAAGGTTTATAGAGACATTGCATATACCTGTAGCTATTTTACGCATCCTTTTGTGATGATGCATATCTTATGTAGGCAGGGGACAAGGTCAGGTCTTTCATATATCTAGAGCTGGCAACACGCCGTGGAGAAGCAGCCGCTTCACATATGAGAGATGTAGTACTCGAATCACTCTCTCCCGCGAATACAGAACGTGCCTGTTAGAGGCTGATAAATGGCGACCGAAAGCTTTTTATACCAGAAGATGACCAGATGGACTCCTCCCAAAAAAAAAAAAAATACTGACCCTTCATTGAGCTGGGCATTGCATCCCTATGGGCCAAGTGGGCCTACATCATCTTCACGTTCACCCTTGTTTTTTTTTTTGCAAAACCCTACATCGCAGACAGTGGCTCGGGAACGTGAGTCAAGCTGCAATGAAGGACATGAAGTAGCGGAATGCAGCATAAAACTGTAGTGTACAGTATATAAATGTCACGGATCAGGTGGCTTGTAAACTGACCCGTTGCATCTTTGTAATCAATAGAAATGCATAGGTGCATTCTAGTCACCAAATGTGTGAAAGTTATAGTACCGTACTGCAACAGAAAGAAGCAATGTAACTGAAGTTGCATCGCATCTTTTTTTTTCTGTGATTGAGTAAATGTTTAAGATACATATGCTTGCAACGTGTGTCAATAAAATAAAACCGACATAAGGAGCAAGCTTTTGGAATTGTTGAAGATGTATAAGCTTACAGCGTGTCTGCATCGACGTCATTATGATACCGATTCTGTTTCCCTGCTGTCAGTAATTACAGAGCCTGGTTTTGGTTATGAAGTACTCACTCCGTTCCAAATTAGATGACTTCCATTTGCCAAAAAGTGGATGCATCTAGACATGTTACAAGTATAGATACATCCATATTTTGACAAATGGAAGTCATCTAAATTGGAACGGAGGGAGTAACTACTTGGTGCTCACTTTGAACCTTTACACCTGGATTTGCAGAGGTCTCTTTTGAACATTGTGAGTTGTTGAATTTCTTGATCAGAAGTCCCAAACAAGAACATGACGGTGGAGCTAACAATGATTAATGACATGATAATACCCCTAACCCCCAAAAAGGACATGGCAGTATTTTTGTAACACACTTTTATTTATACAGGCATTATGCCAGTCCAGTCTTTTATAACATGCTACCTATGTAGCTCAACGCCTCAACATTCAATCAGCGCAGCAAACAAAGGTATTTCATAAACGAAACACACTACAAGGAAACATAATTTATTTGGAGCAATATTCGCAGTAGTACTGTGGTAGACGCCGGTACATTTCGCTCAGAGCTTCGAAACAAGGCCACCATTCTGGATGACTTTAGGCGAGTCAGCTTCCTTGACATCAGCGGCATCAGAAGTGCCAGGCGGCACGTCGACGGCAGGCGAGCAGTTGAAGAATCCATGCGGCTGCAAAACCGAGAAAACAACCTTAATTTCAGCTGAGATCATAAAAATGGCAGAAACCGGCGGTTTGCTCTCTGAAACCGGCAGCAGGAAGATTGAAAGGCTCAAAATTCAGTACCATGAGCATGAAGCCGATGCGTTCCACTGGCATGACAGGCCAGTCTTCTAGCCTTGGGATGTGGGTAAGTCCAAATACATACCTGCAAATGCAGAACACAGTTGTAAGGATCGCGAACTGCAAACTCAAGAAAACACTGCTAGTTATCAGTGTGTAAAGAGGAATGTACCAGAGGACGATGTCAGTTTCCTCCAGGGGCCTATCCTTCTGAACCCAAGTAGGTAAACCCTCGTGAAGACGCGGATTCTGGTTGGGGAACTCCCCTCCGGGAAACTTCTCGTCACTCTTGTATGGTGTGACCCAGAGATTGTGCTTCAAGAACCCGGCTCGTCGAAGGAACTTTGCCTCGGGTAGAGCGAATGGCAAACAGTTTGAACCAGGCACGAGCCTGTAGCCAGTTGGTTGGCCGGTACGGTTTGCAGCCCTTGTGTTCCTGACCTGAGCAAGATGAATACGAGGAACAGAAGAAAGTCAGTATGATGTTTTACTGGGGTACTAATATGGTGTCAGTAATTTTGACATGCTTTGTGCAAACTGGTATGTCCTTACTGACATGTACTCTAATGAAAACCACGGGACACCGGCTATTTGATGACAGTAAGTGTTTACAGTTATGAAAAATGTGTTAAATTGATATGTTGCCGTGAATGATTCAGAAATCGATGCGTCTCCATGAATGATCAACAATAACGTAAACAAACAAAGAAGAGAAACAACAAGCATGTCTGCATGTGCCCTTACGATCCAATGTCGTGCAGTTGACGGGTCACAATCTCGCATTGCTTGCAACTCAGACTTCAATATTTTTTCTTCTGCGTAGAAAGCATTGTTGTGCACATTATGTGTGCCTGCACTTTCGACTTTGACATTTACTTCAACCACCTGTGATAGAAACAACGAGTCAAATACACCATGCCAATTTTTTTGCAGTGCGCAGAAGGAATACACACGGTTATTCTGCAGGGAAGGTATAATCAGAAGGCCCTGCTTTCAACAAAAATAAGCTACAAATAATATTTCTATAATACGACAAATTAACTTCCATTTAGTAGATGCAGCCGTACAGTGGTACTTGCACTAGTTTCTCGTTGGCATTTTGATATCACGAACTAAGAAGATGCAAGGGACCCACCTGATTATGCGCCTCGTTAGGTTTACAATCAACAGCCATGTCCATACGGGCAATAAAGAAATGCTGGTGAACAGGTGCATACAGACTGGGAGCAATAGTTGTACCATATTTCCTTGATTCCCCAGGCATCAGAGCTCCCAAACTAAGAATTCCAGTAAGCTTTATTTCAGCCTCTATCTTACCATCCTATTGCAAAGAACAGGAACAAAACATTACATTGCAATAACAAAATGATAGCACATGGAACATCATACCATGTAATTTAAAAATTAGGTTCAAATATATACTAAATCTCAAATAGTGTAGTTAAATAGTTACCTGGTAAAAGTGCCAGTAAAAACCATATTCATAGTTGGCAACGGTGCAGATAAATGACACTGTCAGCCTCCTTGATCGCCTAACTTCTGCTAAACCAGTTCTCCAATCTTGGTGTTTCCAAAGGATTCCATGGTCCTCCTCATGCAAACACACACAATTCTCAATTGTCTCCACATGACCCGTAAAATTTGTGAAGTGTGCATCAAAATACTTTATGTAACCCAAGCAGTCACATCCCTGCATAAAAAAGATCAGAGTATATAGTCAGATCAAATTTTAAATCACAGAAGAGATAAAATCTCCTAGAACTGAGCAACTGACCTTCTTAAGAGAATGGGCATTTTTTCCAAGTCCATCTTCTCCAGCATCAAATGCGTTCTTGCGATAATGTGGTTCACTCGGATCACCATAAGGAACAACCATCTCAACAAAGCTCAGCCTATGAGCTATAGGTCGACGTCCACGGCTACCATCAACATATGCAACAGAATAGATAACCAAACCCTCTTTAGGGGTAAAGCCAATACGGAAGTTCCACTGCTCAACATCATTAGATAGTATTATTAGCTCCAAATGATAGTTTTTTTTTAAATACTGGTATGATAAGGAAAACAGCTGCTGCCTTGTGACCATGAGGTCACGGGTTCAAGTCCTGGAAACAGCCTCTTGCAGAAATGCAGGGAAAGGCTGCGTACTAAATACCTAAAGTGGTCGGACCCTTCCCCGGACCCTGCGCAAGCGGGAGCTACTGCACCGGGGCTGCCCTTTACTGGTATGATAAGGAAAACCTTAAGCAATCACGTACCTTCTGCCATTCCACAAAATATCCATTAATACGGAAGCTTGGGCCCTCAGGTTGATCGATAATAAGAGGTTTCACGTCACTTCGATCAACACCACCTCTCGTTTCCCCAGGAGTGTAATTTCTCAAATGATCTGCTGGGGGCAGAGGAACAAACTTCCTATCCTCAAACTCTATGACAACACTGTTCTGCATATCAACAACAATATGGATCCCTTCCACAGGACGAGCATAACCATTTTCCATGGGACTATCACTCTCAGTTAGGCAAAAGATTAGAGGCCTGGCAAGTCTGCGACTGGGAGCATCAGCATCACTGTAGTAGCCTGCGCACCTGGTGATTAACAAGCGAATTTCAAATTCAATTTTAAGTACAATGACCTAAGATGAAAGATTAGAAAGTGTAAGTTTGACAGTAGCTAGCTTACCAGGCATCTACCATGACAAGCTCCATGTCGTCAACGCCTCTTTTCTTCATAGCTTCAATAAATGGAGGATAATTTTTTACAGTAGCTTCACACTCAGCATACTCCATAGCATCCTAAAAATTCAAAATAATCTATTTAAAAACTGTTTCAAAACAACCACAGCATAAGGTTCAAAAATAGATCAAAGATCTGAGTAAATATTGAAGAACTACAAAGATGCAATTTGAAAGCAATAATTAAAATATCTAAAGATTGCATGGTCTTTGAATACTATTGCATAGACTAATTGATTGGAAGATTTGAATTTGGGATCAAATAGACAAACGAAGGCAAGATAGAAACAAATTAAGTAGGCATACCATTGCAGGCTGAACATCTGGAACAACTTCAGATGATATCACCTTCCCTCTGTGATGTCCACCTCTAGTAGCTGCGTGCACTTCAGATAGTTCAACTATCCAAATGGTAGTCTCATTTGAACGTCTGTTGTAGACAACAAGCTTGGCCCTCCTGGGAGGCAACCTGCTTGGAATGACAGGAGAGCCTTTGGTTCTAGGGAGCAGCGATGGTTGGAAAGGTGGGAAAAAGTAAGCATCAGCCAATGCTACAACATTCTTTTCTGGTTCCAATAGCACAGCTTCAACAAAACGCATGCTGTCTCGTTCCTATAATTTTAGAATATTACTCGCCAATTCTTTTTTCAAAGTTGTACGGAAAAGTATCTAAAAGACTTATGTTGACAAACCTCAGGAGATTTTCCAGCAGCTCTTACAGTTGCAACAGCCACTGCAATTTCAGCAGCAGATAACGGGTCTAAAGGGTGGAATCTCTGGGCTCTCGTCATTATAGGTATCCCTGCATTTTTTTTTCAACCAGCAGAACATTAGGAATGGAATGGATAGTAATGAATATAGTGCAGTTAAGACACGGTATACATTTCAGATAACTATAATCGGTAAAGTTGATGCCGAGTTTCTTCCCATGAAAAATATGCCAAGTCTGTATATATCTCTTCTTGTCTAAATGAAAAGGCAGTGTTCCTGCAGCTGGTTTCTTGAGAAAAAACATGATGCCTAATGGACTCTCAAATCACTTCCAACAGACTTCTAACACACAATAAATACACACCAATCACGAAGCAATAAAATTAGATAACTCTCCAATAACATGGGTCAAACATTCGTAGAAAACAATTTGGCAGGTCAAGAGCCCCATGCTCCATGTGGATGCAAAAGAGGCACTTTGATAGAAAAATGGTTGTTGACCTACTTCTGAAGCAACTAGAGAAAACATCACAGACATGGACCATAGTGTATAATACAAGTCTTAAAATATTGTTCTATCCACTAACGTTCCATCTTGGAGGCCATAGCAAGAATAACTTATGAACAAGCATAAGAAGATATAACAACACAGATCCCTCAGTTCATTCACTACAAAACTAAACCCGAAATCAGAATGATCTCTCACAACAAAACTAATCTAGTTAGACTAAGCACGTAGTATCAATCATGTCCAATCGTCTCTCAACATAAGTTGATGATTGGCAGGTAAAGTTATCTGTTAAGTTAGATAAACATTTCTTACGATTAGGTAAAGTTATGTCAGTTTTCCAATTAATGTTCTTTCGGAAAGATGTATGTTCGGCCAAATGAAACTGGTGCTTGTTTAATGATGAATGATAACTTTGGTTTACATGAGATCAAGCACCACGAATGTCTACGAATCTTGGAGCATAAGATGAACTTTAAATGCCAGCTAGGATTGGTCTCACCAGACAACCATCGAATGTTGCACACTGCAAATATTCGGCATCCTCATAAACACTACTATAAGATATGTCCATTGACAACTATTTTAGCCGGATAGATCGGCATGTATGATTAGCAACCCCACAAATGCTACTACTGGGAGAGTGCGGCTCTGCGAGCCGGGTGGACCAGAGTACCAGACTGCCTGTGCCTGATCAGCTTATCACTAGTTCCTAGTGGTGCATAAAAAAAAAGGTGTGAATGCCAAATAATCAAAGAAGCTTATTGGTCCGTCCATTGTCAACAAACATCATCATCAACATCCAGACACACTTTCCCACTTTCCTGTATGACACATCACCATCAACCAAAAAGTATGAAAAGAACAAAATGAACACTACTGCTAGTGATCAAATAAAAGGCTCGAGCAGCCAACTACTAATATCGAGCACAAAAGGTAGAACAGTAAACAACAAAACTGACAATCAAAAGATTTGTGACAGCAGGCCTACAGTAGGAACGTCATGCCACCACGATTCAATCATCGATCTAACTATAATAAGGTAGTGTAAACCGCAAATTTTTGTTTATTATACTGGATTAATGTTGTTAAAAGATATAATCGGATACTAATGCACAATGCTCCAGCTACTCTGCTTGCATGCATGGTCGCATAATATGATTTGTACAAATCGTGGCTTGATTTTAGTTCCGAATTTCCTATCGGGTCCCAGTTTGATCCCTCTGCATCTTTTTTTTGAGAACACAGTACAACACAGACGCTTACAAATACACACGTACACTCACCATATGAACGCATGCACGCACACCCTACCCCTATGAGCACCTCTGAAGAACTGAGCCGGCAGACGCCTCGCTGTTGACAGACACGTCACCTACCACTGAAAGAATAGCGCCGGATAAATCTGTAATAAATCCAGGTAAATGCAAACGCCCATGCCAAGTCTAGAACTTGAACCTGGGTGAGCTGGTTTCACCACAGGGAACCCAACCATCGAGTCAAGCTCCGTTTGCTGATCCCTCTGCATCTACTGCCTGCATGCACAAGGGAAGTCGAGAACCACGAACTCCATACAAATGCCGCCTCTGAAATACTACATTCCAGTACTCGTATATGTGTTCGCTAGAAATTGTGATCGACACAAATATCGTCACGTGGCCTTAGCGGCTTAGCCTGCTTTTCCCGCACGGCACTTGTTTCCCGTGGCCTAATCAATCACGCCCGCTTATAGAAATCCACCATACACCCTCTGAAGAAACAACGCATGATCCAAGTTGATCGAGAGAGTACAGGAGGTGGCGATCCCCGGCCGTAGAAATTATTAATTACCTTTAGAAGAGGCCTTCGCGGTTGCGGGCTGGACCGCGGCCGCGATGTCATCCATCACGGCGCCGCCGCCGGAAGCGGAGACGACGCGCTCACCGCCGCCGGCGCCTGCGGACATGGAGACCTTCCCGGCCACGGCGATCGCTCTGCGTGGCCCGGGGGCGTCGCGCGCGGGGAGGCAGCAGGCCGTCGCCTTTTCCTGAGCTGAGGCCATTGGAGCGGGTTGGCGAGCTGGACGTGTCCGTAGTCTCCTCCTCTGTCTCCGCCTCGCCGGATCCCACGATCTGACATACAGCACAGGCCGCCGCCTCCCCGCGCCTTCGTCCTCCCCCCTCACTCCTCAGGACCTCCGCGTCTGCTAGGGGTTCTACGGGATCTGGCCAGGGTTTCGGGAACGCTAGGAGCGGCGGGCGTTCTCTCCGCGAGAGGCCGGGGAGGAAGCAGCGGGTGGAGAGTGGAGCTGGTGGTGGTGGCGGCGGTGGGAAGAGGAGAGGAGCGGAGAGGCCGGTTTGGGAGTCGGGTGCGCTGTAGAGGGAGGCGACGGGGGATCACGTGCATTTATAAAGGCGAGGGGAAAGGTGACTGGGCGTGCGATGTGGGTGGGTGGGTGAGTTGGATTCTTCCCCTTGGCTAGATGTACACGTAACTGTATCCTGACGATCGCGCCGGCGACAGAGGAGGATTGAGGAAGCAGTGAACTAGTGTGTTAACTCGAAGCGGATAAAATTCAAAAAAAAAAAAACTCGAAGCGGATAATTAATTATTCGACATTTCGAGAAATTGAAAATGAAGGTGGTTAATATCTGAATCCGAACGAAATAGAAATGGAAGTGGTAAATATCCGGATTTATTTTTACAAATACACAAATACAAATGTGGTATAGGATTTTGAATAAAATATGGATATGAAAATGGATATATCCTAAAAGAGTAAGAAAGTGGTCAAAATTATTTTGTGATTGAACTTTAAATAATCATGTATTATACCACTATATTTATCATTGTATCGTTCTATAATTAACTCGCTATAAGAAATGATTCTATTATTTCATTATATTCATTTCCGTTGCGAATCGAGAAAACATCCGATCCACATTCTTACTCGAGTAACATCCGCTCCGCATTCATATCCGACAACATATGTATTTGTATTCGTTTTGAAATGTGAAACCAGATGTCGGAAGGGTACTATACAATCCGCATCCGATCCGTTTCCACACCTACGAACTAGTGATTGCATTTGCTATTGCTTACTCCTCTTCCCAGAAAAAAAATACTCCATTTGTTTAGAATTATTGGATGTTTTAGATATTTCAATGTATACTGTATATGATCAAAATGAGTGAAATCTCTAGATACATCTTGTTTCTCAAAAAAGGTAAACGTCATATAATATGAACCGAGGGATTTTAATTTAATCTTCTCTCTCTAGCGGATCTATCGGCTTGATTTTAATTTAATCTTCTCTCTCTAGCGGATCTATCGGCTTAACGCCACCCACACCCACCTGTTGTCCCAGAATAATTCTTACCCGTAAATCTCATGGCATCACCATATCAATTTCTACCACTTTATTATCCATAAATACTATACGGTTATTACCTTAATTAGATCATTAACTATGATTACTGTTTTCCTGATACACAAATTCATATACTCGGCTATTTTAGGCGTATATGTTGATTAATGATCATAGTTAAAGAGAATTGATACTCCAATAAAATAAAAAATGAATAAAAAATTAAGTAATTGTGTCCTATTTAAGTTAAAAGTTATCTCAGGAAAACTCAAGCGTGGAACCACTTCAACGTCATGAGTTCCCAGCATAAACCTAATCCAGCGAATGATCATCACTTGCGCTCTTTTGTCATCCAGTGTATAACCAAGCTTACGATGCTTTCTTCGTGTCATTTTGCCTTATGGGTGGTAATTAGCCTATGTTTTTTTTGCGCGGGGGGGGGGGGGGGGGGGGGTGTGGTAGCTCATGACATGGTAATTAACCTATGTTTGAAGGATCCTCTTATTCTTGTTAGTTCCCATTTATGTGAATGCTTGATGACACAATTGTGTCAACATAATAAGTTCTAAATCTTTTGTCTTTTATTTTCTATAGTCAGAACTAGGTTTTAATAGAATCTCGGTGCATTAGGACAAGCATCTTGTGTCAGTGTCCATGCCCCGTATGTGAACGTCCTAGGGCTAAGTAACATCATGATAGCTGGGGTGACCTATTCAGCAAGATGGAGCATAGTAACATGATCATCAAGAACACCGAGTGAGGTACAAGGTTAGAATATAACCGTGTATACATCTACCATCTTGTGTTTAGTGTTTCACTAAATACTTGGTACTATGGTAGTGATGTTTTCAGTAGCTTGTTTTGTAAAAAATGCCATCTATATTTTTAGTATGAATAACAACCATAATTTTCATGTGCTTATCAACCTGTTTTGGTACAAGTCACCATCATCTTAGTCTTGATACTACCATGTAGGTTAGGAAAAGGTTGTCGTCTTTACCATGTAGGTTAGGGAAAGGTTGTTGTCTTTTCTTGTAAAAATAACCACCATAACTTGTTGTGTAGTTATCAACTTATTGATATAAATCACCACTATATTAGTCATAATACTACCATGTAGGTTAGGAAATTTTTGTTAAGTACTCCCTCTGTATCAAAATATAAGATGTTTTAGATATTTCAGTAGGGACCACATATGGTTTGAAATGAGTGAATCCACACACTATCTATATCAGAAAAATGCTCAATATCTAAAACATCTTATATTTTGATACAGAGGGAGTATATAGTAAAATAACCATCATATAATTTCCGTGTAGGTTTCAACCACTTTTGGTATACGTCACCACCATATTAGTCATCATACTACCATGTAGGCTAAGAAAAAGTAGTTAACATTTCTTACACCGTATTGTTTTAGTAAAATTTAGCCACCGCATTTTTCACGTTGTTTTTCAAAAGTTAGATATAAAAATTTAACCGCCAACTTGTTTGGTAAATAGTTACCACTACACTAGGCATACAACTGCCATCATTCTACTCCCTCCATCTAGGTTTGTAAGTCACATTTCCAAATTCTCTGCGACCAAGGTAGAAGCTGATTGGGAGGAGAAAGTAGCAAAAAACGCTCATTAATTCTCTTGTTCACTGTGGCACTTTATTACAGGAGGGCAAAAACCAAGGTTATGCCCACTTTGCAGCGTCCCTATTCTATTTGCATGCATCCATATGCAAACCGTTTTGCATGCTGAAACGTTTTCACACACATGGATATCCGGGAGAAGAAGGTTAAGATGTCTATTAACACGTGCATTAATTGGTAATTGTGCCTTATGGAATGAGAAAATCTGGTTTTGGAGAAGTGACTTATAAACCTAGACGGAGGGAGTAGTAAAAATGATGTCTATGAAGCCTCGTGGACATTACAAGCTTTCAGAATAGCACGGGTAGGTGGTGGGGGTGCACACGTGATTATATATACAATGATGATCCCCTCCTCGACGAGTTACTTTTCCTTTATTCCTTGACTTTAACCCCTAAGTCCTACCTGGGTTCAAGAACCTGGAAAATAACTAGGGTTTTTCCCTACCCGTTGTCAGAATGGTGTGCCTCTCTCGTCACCGTTTCCACAACATTTTTCACGAAAACGCTCGAGAGTGTTTGCATGTTTCCTGGTGGATACGGATGAATACTTGGTGGGTACGGTGGCAGCAAATCTGGTCGGGGACGGTGAAGGAAGACATTTGCATGTTTTGGCGTGTTGTTTTTTCAATGTTGACTCATGCTCGCGCTCGCTCCCGTCTGACATGGCACCATCTCAATCCTTGTTGGGTCACGCCGTCGTGCAAACGTGGTGCACTCACATGGTATGAGGGTCCTTTAAGTTAAATTTTATTTGGGTATTCCCTATGGAATACATCACATGTAGCCTTCTGTCATATCCATGTGTACCACTTCGAGAGAGACAATGCAAAAAAAATGTCCACTAGTGACAAAGACGGTGAATGAAAGTTAGGAATTTCCGGCGCTTGTTCGGGATATTTTTAATACTAGCTACTCAATCATTCTAAATTAGATGACTTCATTTGTAGTATCTATACTTGTAATATGTTTAGGTACATTCACATGTGGATAAATGAAAGTCATATAATTTAGAACAGAGAGATTACAAAGCAATAATAGATTATTACGTTGTCGCATTGCGTGGAGGATACACTCACGATCTCACCAAAATCAACTACTCCTTTCGTGTCAAAATGTAATACTCCCTCCATTCATAAAATGATGTCTCAACTTTGTCTATCAAATTCCTTTCATGGATGGAGAGAGTCATACGGAGGGAGTATTTGGCACATCCCGTATGCATTACTCATTTCTCAATTGATATGAAGGGATTGTAGCTACTTTAGGCGAATGATTGATGGTACTGTACGTACGTAGCAACTGGTTTATAGAGGATTGTGTGCACTCTTTTTTTAAAAGGCAACTTGTACTGCTCATATTCGTGATTTCAAAAAGTCACTTTGTCTCTCCTCCTTGTCGTCCACGGAGAGAGGAATATTGCGGCATGGCAAAGCAGACCAAGCAGCACTACTGCGTGTGTGCCCTGATCCTGAATGCGTTAAACCTCAGCAGAAAAGAAAAACTTCGCGCTGCTATGATTAGAATAGAAAAGTTAATCAGGCGTACGTGCGAGTACGTGAGCCGTGAAAGAGAGTCGAGAGCACCGATCGGGCACGCATTCTCCGTGATGTGACAAGGATCGATCGGGCCGGGAGATGAAGACGGGCTTATCATGCATCCTCGATCGCCATGGTTGGTGCTCCTACCCGATGCCGACGCGCGCCTTCATAATCGGTAGGAAAATTACAGAACAAAAACTCAATTTTCTATATCAGCCTATCTCGATCCCCGAAGATTCTCCAATGCTTAGTTGGACCGGACAGCTATATATCCCGACAATTGGCTCATATGATTCAACATAGACACATCTTGTTATACATTGCAACTTTACCATAGAAGCCAGTTACTTGCTGCTCCCTTTGATCCAAAATAAGTGTCGTGGTTTTGAATTACCCATTGTGACACTTGGATCGAAGGCAGTAGTATATTTGCAAAATCCTCCGCGTAATAATTCCCCATGACTTACCAACCAAAGCCATTTCTCCATGTGGCTACAAATTGATTTCCTTCGTAAACTTTTATTTTTGTAGAGGAAAAAGATATAAGTTTCCCGTAAAAAAACAAATTTCTTCTAGGGAAACGTAATATATGACTATAGTGCTCTCTTGCTTGACTCAAATGCAGGGAGACATAGATGCCAAATGAAATTTGTTGTCTGGCTAAACGATGGGTAATGCGTAGGTGCATGATGCCGACCTGCATCGTCACTTGAACGTGGGCAAACCTGAAATATATGCCTTTCACAGAAATAAGACCACCTGTATGTGTATTGTATGATGCTGATCGGTCTGGCCGTAGGATTAGTGCCACCTGCGGTGGGATAAAAGATAAGGGAGGCGCGTGATAGGAGTGTGCGGGTATGATAGGAGCTGAGCACGCACTAGTCAGCTTCTGCTCACTGCGTGCGGCTGACGCCCCAGCAGCCTGAGAGGACAATGCACTGGACTTCTGTTTACTGTGCACTCAGTAATCAGTACTAGTGTAGTGTAGGATTTCACTTAGTAATATGGCAGCGTGTCACTCTCTTAAGTCGTGCTGTGCTCCAGTTCAGCATATGCCACCCTTCCCGCTAGATTATTCCCTGGCTGGACGGCTCCTCGTCACTTAGGGCCCACGGACAGAGAGACGCTTTTAGCACATAGTGCATGACACGCCGATTATCGCCGACAGGCCACGTCACAAGAGTCCAGTTCTGGAAAAAGCATGGAAAAAATCCATTTTAAACTCTGAATCGAGCGATTTGAACTATGAAGTCCAAATCCCTGTCGTTTGTACCATGAAATTAGCAATCCCGGGATTTGGACTAGCACCCAAACACCATCATCATCGCTCCTCCACGAGCAAGAGAACTAGACTTCACCATATGCAATTAAATTCAAGATCAGCATCGCACCTCCTCTTCAAGTGTCGCTTCACCACAACGATTTGGACTACCATCCTCCCTTGGTTTGTTATATTTGATCCACCCACGACGACTTGGGCAAATGAGACTTCTGTTAAAGATTGGTGGATGGAGCTTGTGTTGGAAAATAGTGGACCCCGGAAGGGCATGGCCTCCATATACTCATGCTTGTCTCTTGAAAGATTTGGAAGGAATATAATGCTAAGGTCTTATGTCACCACGCGTCTACCACCACCATGATCATCAATAAGTTAAAAAAAAACGAAGCAAAATCTTGGAGTTTGGCCAGCGAGAAATTCTTAGATTGTATTATTCCTGGAGAGCAATGTCTTATTTGAAGACCTAGGACTTGTCCCAGGCGCTTGTTCTATAACTTTTTTCTTATTTAATAGAAAATGTAATATCTCACCTTCTCTAAAAAGACGCATATGCCCCCCAAATCTCTGGTGAGAATTGGTTGGTTTGTTTTATTCAAGGCACGCTTTACATTTATGCAGTGTGACTCATACATTGAGTTAGGGAGTGCAGCAGTATTGAGCGTCGTATGACATACGTTTTTGTTCTGTCTTGTGTTATTGGATCGCACATTTAGGCCAGTGGGGCTTTTTTTTTCTAGACACACACCTAGGTTTGCGGGTCTAGGACGTGGATCTTTTTTTTTTAGAACCTTTCGGCTGTAATACCATATTAGATCGCATGGTCTAGCCATTTGTCTTAGAAGACTAAGCAATTGTATGTCAACACGTGTAATACCCGTGGGTAGCGACCAGCACATATCACCTTGGACAGCGAGACGAGAGGCAATCCTTTTTGGTGGGATCCGAGTGCCCGAGTACACTTATGGGCGCAATTAGAACATCGCGGCGACGTCCGTGGTTACCAGTTTGGCAACGCTGACATCACAGCCGCGCTCCAGTCGAGCTGCTGCCTGCTGGTGCATGTCCCCATCGTCATCGATCGATCGACCATTGCGTGCGGCGTGCCTGTTTATCGCAGCCACAAGATTATTTTTGCATCAGTGCCGGTGCAACTTGGACGTATAAGGCCCCGCTTGGCTCGTCGTTTTTGGACCGGAAATGGTCGGTTAGAAATACGAAGCTGCACAGGTCCGTATAATTTACTGGTTAGGAGGGGTGGGAAAATACCGATCGTGTCAGATTCCAACAATCCAAGCGAGGCCAACTTGGACGTATACGTTGAGGCTGCTGATCGACGCATGAAACTCACTACTGCCCATGCAAGTAATGTTCTTTATTCATAATTATTTAAGCCTTCGGCCGGTGCTCTCTAGCTTGACCCTTGAATGTGACGCGAGTAAGATTCCTTAAACAAGGACTTTCTTCATTAATTGTTATGCCACATCAGCTTTTTGCCAACATGGCATGCATGATACTCCCACTATGGCTAGTCTTAAGCAAGATTCCAACAAGGACGAAAGCTGTGGCCCCTTAATATTATCTGCATATAATCTTGATGATATGAAGATTCAGATTCGATATACACGCCATACAATCTTGATGATATGAAGCTAGGCGCCTTCGGCTTGGCAGCACGCCCGCACCTGATAGCGTCAGACGATGCAGCTGCCTGTCCATGCACGAACGGACGCACAGGCCCATGCACGCATGCATGTCCGGCCATATGCGCGCTACCGTCGATCTCTTCCCTGACCATTGCTGTCTTTGCCGATCGTGGTGGCGTGGTGCACGAGCAGGTATCACGTGTAGCCAGCACGGAAAAAACTGGGGTGGGCACCGGGCTCACGGTGCGCCCCCGCCACGTGCGCCGCGGTGAGCCACCTGCGCCGCGGTGAGCCGCGCCGCGATGCGGACTCGAGCTTCCCGTGCGATCCCAGCCGTCCAAGACGGGGGCGCACCGAGCGTGGGGTGAGCCCGGTGCTCACCCCAGTTTCTTCCCGGCTCGCGCTCACTCTAGCAGAGTAACACAAGTTACGTGCGCTCGATTGTTCTTTTCTTGCTTCTTTTTTTTTTAACGAAACGCGGCATTTTCCCTGGGCGAAGACGTTTAAGCCTCCTCCAGCCTCTAGCTAGGCCCAGCCTGCACCAAGGAAGAAGATAACTGCATCTAACACCGTATGCATCACCAGAAGAAACTTCGTAACAATAAGACAGGCGGAAATTCATTTTCCATTTGTTGACCGACATTTGTATAGGAGATGCTGACCAAGATTTCGTCAGGCTGCCCGCTGATCTAATCGCAGTCGTGGAGACGACGCTTCTTGCAAGGCTCGATCGGTTGCTTCATCGTCCAGAAAAAGGACATGTGTTGTAACAAATTCTAGTTAGCTTGTATTATTACTAAGTTTCACAAAATGAAATACAGTTGCTTAAACACATACGTTTATTTTCGCAAAAATGAAATAAATATAAACATGTATGACATTCATCTTTTAACTAATTAAACATTGAACAAATGGCAGAATACAAACATGAACTAAGATTTAGTGTATGAGATTGTAGTCCGTGCAGACATAACACATTGGGACACGGTGTTTTGACTCATAGGTCTAGATGCACAATTTATGAAAATGCATTAACAATGCTTAAAATCCAAATAAAAATGTTGGATGAACAACCAAACTTTCCATATCCGCACAAAAAAAAAATCACGAAAGAAGACAGTTTTTGTGGGCCGTGTAAAAAGACAAAGCAAATGTCTCGTGTTCTGTAGTATTGGAATTCGTCGTTTTACACAAGGCATAAAAAATATCTTTTTTTTTTCACGAAACTTTGTGTATTAATAAAAAAATGTCCAGATATATACCCGAAATTTTGTTTGAATTTTTGACATTTTGAAATACGAATTTTGTTTAGTGGGTGCATCCGCACTTATGAGTCAAAACAGATTTCCCAACACATTGCTCTTTCTTTCTTTTTTCAAGTCAATCAACATCACACTATTTGTAGGAAAAAAACCAAATGTAGGGAGAGCACACTCCACGCAATACGAGCACTAGTATTTTAAACTAAAATTGTAGACAAAAATCCATGTGAAAGGAATTGAAATGATTGCTCGATTGGTTGGTGAACACTAAAGTCTGAGTTACTCCATGAACACAAACCCAGTAGATATATAGGCATATCGACAGACTGAAGAACCATCACCTCTTAGACCGAAGAAAAAACACCATTTTCCTTTCTATAGAAATGTTAGAAACTAGAAATTAGCCTGAACATGTGTTATATCACACCTGGTGATTCGGTTGCTATAATCTCTATGAATAGGATGCACCGGGAGAATTTGGTTAGGGCGTACAGAATTTTTCTCCTCTACCCTTTTTGCATTCACTTTCTCTCAGTGTCATGGTTGTCACATGGAAAAAAGTCGGCAAGCGGTTCGTAATGCTTGTCAGGTCTGCACCATAACTTGTACCAGTTTGTACCACGCACCAAGGTGTTATTTGCGTGTAGCGGTTTGACATCCAATAGCCGAGAAGGGCGATAAGCTCATAAGTAAGATCAACGGCTTTAGAGGGAATGCCTGATAACAATTAGTGTTAAATGGGCTCCCACTTCATCTAATTATTGTGATTACTGCTGTGTGTGTTTAAAGGACGACCATCCGTGTACTTGAAGCAAGAGAAAAAAATGATCAATTTGAACTTGCTCGATCTATCAATATACCCCCGATTCGTGACAAACAACCTACCACGTGTGTTACAGCTGTACAGGTGGAATCATACTCATCAAGGGTCGTAGTGTGTAGAGAAGTAAAAAATAATATGCTAAAAAACTATAGAGAATGCACTGCCTTGTCATGGAGACGTTCTTATCGGCTCTTGATTCCACGACAGAGTTATTTATATGAATCGAGATTAGTTGGGTAGGGTTCGTAGGTCGATAGCGCGACTGTGATCTAAATATTTAAATAGGAGCAACCCATTAAGAAATTTCTCTCAAGGCATACACATAAGAAACATTGTATTACTAATCATGCAAATCACGTGTGTCAATTTTCTGCTACAAACTGCTCTGAGATAAGAAAATAAGCCCGCAGAACAAAAGGTCACGCCAGCCATCGCTTCGATTCTTGGAGCTGGAAGATCAATAGTAACATAACTTTCCATGCTTCGTTCTCTTCATCTTTATCACAGAGTTTATATTGCGTCTAATTTATTTATGGTACCTGAACAATTATCTTCCGGTTTTGTAGAATTTATCATGTATATATCGTAGATCATTTTTAGAATATTTTGCATTTATCGGTTACCACTATGATATGTATACCCATTCTTACTTCATGTCTTTGCTTGCATCGATAAGAATTTGACATACTGCCTATTTTTTATGATGAGAGATTATTTCTTTGTATTTGGCTTATAAAGCTTTTGATTAGATTGGGAAGCAATTATACCTACCTATGCACGATGGGAATTGTTTATCTTTTCATTCAAAACTTGAGGGTAACATCTAATTAATTTCCAGATGGCATTAGATTCTAAAATAGAGGGACATATTGATATTGAGAAACTGAGAATATATGGCTAGACTTTGCAAAGCGCCGTTTTGGAGTCTGAGCTCCATGGAGCCAATTGATCCAATCGCAATCGTAGTGACGCCACTTCTTACAAGAGCTAGGTTGAAGAGATTGCTAAATTTTCCATAAGTGGACATTTTCTGTAACAAATATTATCTATATTGAATTAAAAAATGCCAAGAAATGAAATACAATTGCTTAGAGTAAACGTGTATGACATATACATCTTCTAACTGAACATTGAACAAAGGGCAGAAAGACAAACATGAACTAAAATTTAGTGTAGGAGATTGTAGGTCTGTGCTAACACATTTCTGTTTCCATCTTTTTAAATCCAATCACCATCACATTGTTTATAGTAAAAAAAAACACATGTGGCATAGCACAATCTAGACAGCACGAGCACTAATGTTTTGAACTAAAATAGTCAACACAAACCCATGTGAAAGAGATCGAAAAAATAGTTGGTAGATTGTTTGGTGAACACCGAAGTCTGAGTGACTCCATAATAGTTGGTTGATTGGCTAGTAAATACTGAAGTCTGAGTTAATTAATGCATGAACCCAAACCCGCTAGCTATATTTTGTCACCACACGAAAGAACCACTATCTCGTAGACCAAAGAAAATCTATATTCTATTCTGGAGAAATGCTAGAAACGGGAAAATAACATGAACATGCGTGAAATCACACAAGGTGATTCGGTTGCTAGAATCTCTACGAATAGGATGCACCGGGATAATTTGGTTTGGGCGTACACACATTTCCTGCTCATCTAGCTTTTTTGTATTCGCTTTCCCTCATTGCCATTTTTGCCACATGGAAAAAAAACGGCAAGCGGTTGCAACACTACGGACCGAATCATACTCATCAAGTGTAGTAGTAGTGTGTAGAAAAGTAGAAGGGATAAGCTAAAAATCGAAAGAGAAAGAGCTACCTTCTCAATGGAGACGTTCGTATCGGCACCTGATTCCCCAACGACCTTCTCCATCTGAATCGAGATTAGTTGGATGTAGGTCGATAGCGGGACTCTGACTCTAACAGACGTAGGCGCCGTCGTTGATCCAAGCACGGATACTCACTACTCAGGGTTCCTCGTCACAGACACAGCCGGAAAACCAAAGCTACCGACCAGCAACGGCTATCATCCTCGATCTGGTCGGCGCCAACAACAAGGGACTCTGGTCTTCGGGAGTCTGTATGGGCCTCTGGACCGTGCGCGTAAAAGATAGCCGTGTATCGCATCGAATGCGGCTGTCTATGCATGCGTATGCGCCTCGTCGCGCACGAACGGATGCGCTGGCCATGCACAGGCAAACCCTATTCATCGACCAGGTCGATGATAGGGCGCCGTCGCACACCCCACATGGGCCGCGGCCCACCGCGGTGCGAGGAAGAACACGGCGACCGGAGCTACTCATCGATGACGGGGACGGCGCCTCGTCGGAGTTGAGGCCAGGACCTCGCCCGAGACGGGGATGACGCGGCTGGCCGCGGTGTCGCCGGCGGAGGTGAGGAAGAAAACTTAACTGGGGGGCGGGGTGCAGGTTCAGGCGAGTTAGGGTTAGGGTTCGGGTGCGGGGGAGGTTTAGAGGGGAGACCGGCCGGGGGCGGAGGAGGCGGCTGGGGCAGGGCGGGGCAGCGAGGCGGCGCGGTAGCGACGCCGGCCGCGGGTGGCGGCGGCGGTGGGCGCCTCGAGGAAGAAGAAGAGAGGGGGAAGAACTGCGGCGAGGTGCGAGGTGGGAGCAACTGCGGCGAGGTGCGGGCGAGGAAGGAGAAGAAGAACACGGCGAGAGGAAGGAGAAGAAAAACGCGGCGAGGTGCGGGCCGCGGCCCTCCGCAGTGCGGGGGTGTGCGAGGCGTCGCACGGGTCGATGCATAGGGCCTCCCATGCACACGCCCATGCGGGCATGTCCGGCTGTATGCGCGCTACCGTCTCTTCCCTTGAGTTCCCTGACCAGTTTTGTTGTCGGTCGACGCCGCGCGTGGTGCACAAGAGGCCGGCGTCACGTGTAGTGCGCAGTAGTCACAATCCTCGATCCCTGGTCCCTGCACGACTGCACGTAGTCACGCTAGCTAGCGGAGCAGCACGGATTACGTGCGCTCTTCTTGTTCCTTTGGCGCCGTTTTTGTCGAAGGATAGCGCGGCATTTTGGTACGCTATACTGTTTTGAGTTTTGACCCATATGTCTAAATGCCCCCGCTGCAAAAAATGTAATTTAAATACTAACCTCCGATCTGAAATAACTTTCGGAGAAAACGTACGGCCGTAGTAAACTTTTTGTGTACAGCTTGCGAATGTTATTTCGGATCGGAGGGAGTATGTTTTATGGTTTTGATCTGGTCATTTTATGTTCACACACAAAGTTTCAAAAGAATAATATACTTTTTCTGACGTGTGTAAGATGACAAACAAATTTGTCGTGAAACATTGTTTTCTTAGATCCGAAATTTCTTTCCTTTTCCCCACTAAATATTTTTTTTCCGAAACTTTACGTGCGATCATAAAATATCCGTACGTACATCCAAAAAATTTGTTTGAAAAAACTTTGCCATTTCGAAAAGTGTCTTTTGTGTAGTGGTCACGTCTACACCTATGCAGCAAAACAGATTTCCGGATATTTTCCAAAAGGGTGTGTCGGATAACAAATAGTGAACCCCGTCTTAAATGGGCCCTTATATCATATGATTATTGTTATTACTATCGTTATTGTTTTTATTTGGGTAACTCTCTAGCTATAACTCAAATCCCATATAGACCAGCACTCGCCGTGAATAAGAAGCAAGAAAGAGACCATCAAAAAAAGACCATCAAAAAAATAAGCAAGAAAGAAGGGTTCATCTAGCGTTCTTCATCCTTCACCAGCCGGTTTGATCTGTCTATCTACCATCAATTGCCGACGAATTCATCCAATTCCTATAGTGTCGTTGACACTAAGGATGGAACTATACACATATAGGGTGTTGTACCCCCTCTGTTCCGAATTATAATTGTTTAAATGTTGATCACATTCAGACCAAAAACTGAGTGAAATTATACTTAAACGCGTCTAAATATATGTGTTTCGGGAAAGTTAAATCATCTTATAATTTGGAACGGTGGGAGCAGTATACCAGCATGTAGGACTTTCTGCTCTTCTCCTACAGGCTTCCTCTACAGGCCAGATTTCCCCATTGAAGATGTGTCGAAGAGCACCTGGCATATCGCACCTCTTGTTCGCGGATGACTGTTTGTTGTTCTTTCGCGCTACGCAGAACCAAGCAGCGGCGGTTAAAGCGGTGTTGGCTTCCTATGAAAAAGCTACAGGTCAACTTATCAACCCAGCAAAATGCTCCATCTTGTTCAGTGACCGGTGTCCACAAGATACACAGGGTAATGTAAAAAAAGAGTTACAGATCACCCAAGCTACGTTCGAGCCTAAGTACCTGGGGCTTCCCACGCCGGAGGGGAGAATGCATTGTGTTTGGATGCACAGAATTTGGGCGTGGAATTGAATTCGACTAAAATTCCAAATCTGAGATGGAAAGGAAATGGCCTCCATTTCAATTCTGTTGTTTGGGTGTACATGATATTTGTTGTTGGAATCAAAAATTGGCACCCAATTCTAATTCTTGTTTGGATGCGCAATTGTGGAATCGAAATGGAGAGAGGCAGGGAGGGCAGGAAGAGGCCTACCGTCGTCGTTCCCTGCCGCCGCCGTTCCCCTATCGGCCACCGCCGTCGTTCCCCTACCGCCAGGAGAGGGCATCGCCCGCCACCGTTCCCCGCCTACCGCCGTTCCCCTACCGGCGGCCAGGGAGAGGCCACCACCCTCCGCCCCACCCCTACTGGCCAGGGAGAGGCCACCGCCGCCCGCCCGCCGCCATTCTAGGGTTAGGGGGTCGCTAAGGACGACCGGAGCCGGAGAGGAGGGCGCAGATGGGGAGAGGAGGGCAAGATGGGGAGAGGAGGGCGCAGATGGGTGGCTTAGCGGAGCCGGAGCCGTCGCCGCCGTCGGGAACGTCCGCATCGCTGGCCGGCGGAGGAGGCCGAGCTCCCGACGCCCTCGCGTCCTCGGTGTGTCGCGCGTGACGAAGGGGTACACGCGAGATGGGCGATTCCACGCCTTTCCGAGGTCCCGAGCTCGGAAAGTTTCCAAGTGAAACGGTACGCGCGCGGGGGCGGCTCGGAATTTGCCCAAAGTTTCCAGGCCTCAATTCTAAGGCGATCCAAACAGTCGAATTGGGCCAATTGGCTCCAAATTCCAATTCCATGGCCAAATTCTGTGCATCCAAACATAGCCTAGGGAAAATTCCAGAATCTTCAGTCCAAGCTCAGCAAACGCCTCATTCTATGGGCAGAAAATTACCTCACACAAGCAGGCAGGGAAGTGTTTATTAAGGCGGTCGCACATGCTATTCCAATTTATGTAATGAGTGTTTTTAAGCTTCCAGCAAGCGTATGTGACGACCTAATGAAAATGATGAGGAACTTATGGTGGGGTGCAGAAAGAGGGAAGAGACGCACACACTGGTTGGCATGGGATGTGCTTTTAAAGCCAAAATCCCATGGAGGCATTGGGTTCAGAGACATGAGAATGTTTAACCAGGCTCTCCTTGCGAGGCAAGCATGGAGGCTAATTGAAAAGCCCGACAGATTGTGTGCGAGGGTGCTAAAGGCCAAATATTACCCATATGGTGAGATTCAAGACACTGTTTTCGCAGGAAATGCTTCAACTACATGGCGTGGTATTGAGCATGGACTCAACTTGCTGAAGGAAGGAATAATATGGCGTGTTGGGAATGGAGCGAGTATCCGAGTGTGGCGAGACCCATGGATTCCTAGAGAAGATTCCAGGAGACCTATCACTCGTCAGGGCAGCAGCCGGGTGCGTTGGGTCTCTGACCTGCTGGATGGACAGGGAAACTGGGATGAACCCAAGCTGAGACGTATATTTTTGCCACTAGATGTTGATGATATTCTGAAGATCAAAACCTCCCGGCAAAACGAACATGATTTCCTCGCATGGAATCCTGAGAAGAATGGCCTATTCATGGTGAAGAGTGCTTACTATCTTGCTCTGAACCGGAAAGTGGTGGCAAATGAAGGAGCATCAAGCGAACGTCCAGATGGTGCAAGACCGGATTGGAAGCTGATCTGGAGCTGCCCTGTACCACCAAAGGTTCATGTCTTCGCATGGAAATTAGCTTCGAATGACCTGGCCACCCAGGTAAACAAACAAAGGAGAAATTTGGAGGTCACTGGTATTTGTCCCATCTGCCGGCGTGAGGAGGAGGATACTTTTCACGCAATATGTCGTTGTGCCCATGCAGTCAGCTTATGGCAGGCAATGGCGCAGACTTGGGACATCCCGAGAGTTGAGTCATTGAATAATCAAGGCTCGGAATGGCTTCTACAACTGCTGAACAGGTGTTCGCACACGCAGCGGATGATGGTTCTCATGATTGCTTGGCGAATCTGGCACGTGCACAATGAACTCACCCATGAGAAACCCATGCCGCCGATTAAGGCGTCCCGTCGATTTCTCAGTAGCTATATGGAATCTTTGATCCTCATCAAGCACTATCCAAAAGATGACTTGATCAAAGGGAAGCAAACCATCCAGATTGATCAACCAAGGACGATTAAGGGCACTGAAGAACATGAACCCCCTTTGCCTTGGAAACCACCAGATACAGGCTGGGTGAAATTAAATGTAGATGGATCTTTTATCGAAAAAACAGGGGAGGCAGCTGCTGGAATGATCCTGCGTGATGAGGTAGGGCAGGTAATATTTTCAGCTTGCAGGCAACTATTCTATTGCTCTGGTGCTCTGAAATCAGAGTTAGCTGCTGCACGTGAAGGGCTACTTCTGGCCTTGCAATGGTCTCATAAACCAATCATTTTGGAGATGGACTGCTCCCAGGCTCTGGCAGCAATTGTTGATGCAAGCCCTTGCAGATGAAGCCTTGCGTTTCTGGTGTCCGAGGTGAAAGCTATCATGACTGATGGGAGAGAGATCATAGTAGGAAAGGTAAATAGGAACCAGAATAAGGCGAGTCACTCACTCGCTGCGTTCGGTAGATGCAATGCTATTACGATGTGCTGGCTAGGCTCTGTACCTAATGACATACATGATGTAATTCTGGAAGACTTGCCAGATTCAAATTAATATATGTTTACCTTTCCCCGCAAAAAAAGAAAGAAGCTAAGAGAAAGTGCTACCCTCTCCACGAGGGCAATCATCTCTTGAGTTGGCATGATTTGGCAACGGATTTGAGGATCTCTCCACCATCTCATCGGGATTAACCAGTTAAAGTTTGAGGTGGAGTAAGTTTTTTTTTTGCGAAACACAGTACAAACGCAGACGCTCACATACGCGTGCACACACTCACCCCTATGAACGCATGCACGCACACCCTACGCCTATGAGCACCTCCGAAATACTGATCCGGCGGGTCGAGTCTTGAGATTGACTATGTCACGACGGGAACGCCGCCTCCCACTGAAGAATATTCTGCCTAAACGAGAAACACCAGTGTCAAAACTGGAGTTTGAACTCTGTTGGACTGGGGGTACAACCACCCTACTAACCATCTTGCCACAGCAAGTTCTCGAGGTGGAGTAAGGTTGCCCGTGGGACTTGGATCCTTACGATCGCGCAAGCCAATGGCGAGCGCGATCACCCTAACGGCCTGACTGAGCGCACGGTAAAAATAAGTGGAGTAGTCATGTGCACCCGCAAACTACGTGCTCACACAGTCACGCTACAACATACGCCCATGCCCCGCCTGCGGCGCTAGGCGCCCTTGGCTTGGCGTCGTGCCTACCATGCATCGCGTCAAATTGAGCTCTCGTATGCGCCTCTTCGCGCAGGAACGACCGGACGCACACGCAGTCACGCACATGCAAGCTTGTCCGGCCGTATGTGCGCTATACCATCTCTTCCATTGAGTGTAACATCCCTACCTGGTGGCATATTGGGCTTGACAGACTTGGGCCATGGGCCAGCTGGATTGGGCTTGAGCATGGCGTCTTCGGTTACAAGAAGAGAGCAGCAGGAACCAGTCATGCATCGAAGAATGGAACATAAGTCGGGTTGCTCCCGTTCCTCTCCCCCGTCCCCTACCTCTCCGGTGGCCACTCTCCAGAAGTGGCAATCTCCTACGGTGGCCGCTCTCCACAAGCGGCAGTATCCATCCGTGTACCGAGCTCACGCCCCGATCCTCACCAGTGGCAAGGGGTGTTACAGTGGTATCAGAGCCAGAAAATCCCATCCAAAAATTTCCCCAATTTTTTCCACTGCGGCCGCCTTGATCTACGCCCAGTCGCCAGCGATCTGACGCAGCGGCGACCTCATCTCCTTCCCCACCATCGGAGGCGTCGTCCATCTCCACGCATAGGGTTGTGACTGCTCGTCCTCTACACGCAGGCGCCGCCCTCGCTCCCTCCACGCCCACAAGGTGTTTGATGCTTGGCTCGGCTGTCAACATCGGCAACAGCCATGCCGTGGTCACGTTCCCGACCAGTGGCATGACGCATCTCCCTCCTATGACCTCGACCGGTGCTGGGAACGGCACGCTCTAAGGTGTGCATGGGCTTGGCATGAACACGCCTGCAACCTGTTCGACATATGTTCCCACCAGCCCGCGAGAAGGTTCTACTGCAGGTACTTGTATTGTCAACACTGATCCACTGCACAACACCTCATTTCCATGCTTTGATGGCACGGATCCTCGCCTCTGGAGATCTCAGTGTCTTGAGTACTTCAATCGCTTCAATATTCATAAGTGCATGTGGGTTGTGGCTGCCACGATGCACATGGAGGGCAAGGCCAAAGTTTGGTACGAGGCATACAGGTTGCGTCAAGTTGTTGGTGACTGGACCGAATTCATGGACAACGTTGAATCACACTTTGGTGTCTCGGATCTTCCACCATCGACAACAATACTGGGTGTTTCTCATGTGAGTGGTGTTGTTCATGCAAACGGGAACATCTCACCCGAAATACCTATTAGATGTTTGCCTATGAGTCCCTAGGAGGTCTTGCCCACGGTTGTCAAGCCGACGGAGCCAACGCTTACCCAACTTCTAGAGTGCATCAAATTGCAGTGTGACCAATTGAAGTTGGCGGTGGACAGTGAGTACGAGGAAAGGAAGATGAAGATAGACTTGCAGATGGCAGAGCCAATTGCAGATTCTTCTGAAGAGGTGTTGATGCATATTAGTGGTGTATCTCTGTTTCTTGAGCTTTGGGTGGAACCTGCAAAGGCTGTAATCTCGGAAACAACTTTGATAGAGGTTGTTGACGATTTGTTCACTTGCATTGGAGGCTCGTCACTTTTCCTGGAGCTTGGTCTAGATTCTGAGGATGAAGAGCTTGCTAGCACCATGCTCAATCATCATCTTCGTGATATCACCCATTGCGACAACATGGTTGCATTTCCCCTCCACAACATGATGCGCATGAATTACTCTGGCCACAGCTTTTATTGCCGGCCATGGAGCTCAAAAATGCACATTTGTTTGCAAGCCAAAGGGACTCGCGTACTGTTGGTATATTCTCACTGCAGCTTTACTCCAATAGTGACACAGATGTCTTGCCATGGGATCCCAGGATCCTTTTGGAGAAGGTATTTAGATTGACAATGGGCAATATTGATAGGACCAAGATATGGTATATTTGCAGCAAATTTCATATCTCTGAAGAAACAACTGGTGAGATCTGGAGATGTCATCAACATGGGATGATATTCGCTGACCAAGAAAAGCTGGGTGTTGTACATGAAACTGCAAGAGCAGGCATACAACTGGCTAACGATGATCTATTTTTTGTGCCATTACTTCCTCCATGGTACTGCACATTGACTGGCACAGCAAGGAAGGCTATGGAAATTGCAGCAAACCACTATTCGTCAGTACAGTTTGATCCACCTCATGATAATTGTTGCTTGGTTAATAAATGTGAGATAATATTGGCAAGCTGTGTTATGCACACTCTCTTCGCTGACTGCTACATTATTACATGGATACGAAGCATCAAGATTATAGTTCATCTTTACTCGCACTTCGCAAATATTGACTGCTGGTTCATTTTTTGTACTTGGCTCAAATCAATATATGGTTGTTGGCTCAAATCAATACACTGTGATCTTGATGAACTACAACATATACGATGTGGCACCTCACATTGCAAGGTAACCTATGCTGGTACACACCAATGGGACCATGCCATTTCTCATTGTCATTTACCAAACAGTCTGCCCATGTTGGAGTTTGTGGCACTGAGAAGTTGTTTCTATCAGCCAGATATTTGCTGCGATAGTCGTCGTACTGCTGAAATTTTGGTTAGGTTGGAGCTGCAATGGGATCCTGGTATTGGCCTGAACCATGAGCAGAACATTTATGTCAGATATGGGTTGGTGGTAATTCATGCACTTTAGTTGTCACTACAAAGACTACATGGGCTTGATCTTTTGACAGTTCCCGAACATCAAGGTCTGTACTGGACAGCTATCATGCATATTGTGACTTGGGTCGAGATCTTGGATTCACACGTACAATGGGATCCCGGCGGATTCTTGTCGGCCATGGGTTCGTTTCAAGCCAAGACGATCACAATGCCGAAGTGGGAGCTACGACCTGAGCACGCCATTGCTTGGGGACAAGCAATGTTTTGTCGGGGCGGTAGTGTAACATCTCTACCTGGTGGCATATTGGGCTTGACAGACTTGGGCCATGGGCCAGCTGGACTGGGCTTGAGCATGGCGTCTTCGGTTACAAGAAGAGAGCAGCAGGAACCAGTCATGCATCGAAGAATGGAACATAAGTCGGGTTGCTCCCGTTCCTCTCCCCCGTCCCCTACCTCTCCGGTGGCCACTCTCCACAAGTGGTAATCTCCTATGGTGGCCACTCTTCACAAGCGGCAGTATCCATCCGTGTACCGAGCTCACGCCCCGATCCTCACCGGTGGCAAGGGGTGTTACATTGAGTTCCGTCATCAGTTCTGTCTATGTCGCGCGAGCGTGGCGCACGAGAATCCGGTGTCACTTTTTACTCCTTAATCCTCAGTAGGTAGTAGCCACCATCCTTGGGCTCACGCAGCCACGCTAGCAGAGTGGCACGGACTTCGTGCGCTCGTTTGGTTCCTTTCTCGGCCTCGCAGTTTTTGTTGAAGGAAAACGAGGCATTTTCTCCACGAAGACGTTTCTACAAGATTTTTTTTGGGGCGTTTCGGAATGCATCGCTCCTCGCCTCCTCCCGTCCCAGCCTGCACCAAGGAAGAAGGCTAAAATCCGCCTCATTTCTTTGTCTCAAAAATAAAACTAAAATCTACCGTCATTTTCAACTTGCAAGTCATCTCGATCGATTCGGTCAATGCTGTTCAATTCAAAACTACTCCCTTCGTTAAACATGAACTTCAAGGCTTGGCATGGACTGAAACACACATGTTGGGAGCATCTCTCCACAATACTATAGTCTTTTTAAGGCCGGTGTATCAATTAGGTATTTTCACTTGACCGCAAAGACAATAACCATATCAATTCCTTTGAATTTGGAAAATGTGGGATTCTAGTATCAAGCATGTCAATTAGATGCAAAGTCACACAGTTTTTGCAGCACCTCAGTATATGTTGCGTCTCTTTTAGCCTCACATAAATGCGTATGGATAAGAGCAAGCTTTCTGAGGGAACATAACCCTCCAAAAGGCGAGAGGGACTAAAAGCTTGTAAGAACTCATGCATAAGGTGATTAGTGACGATTTCTGCCACCAACGGAACTCGTACTTCAGTGTGCTGGATGATTTCCATGTCAGTCCTCAATAGTGGGCTCAACTTCAAAAGCTATTGCTTTGTTGACAACATGAGTACGCTCGGTATTTCTAATGAACACAAAGCACAATATCTCTCTTTCAAGTCCTACCAGCCATCACATTCACTCAAACAAGGGATGGTCCTTTTTTCCCATTTGAACACTTCATCATTTGCTCGATGCGCACCTGACAAATAGTTGGTGGCAAGACAGTCTCACTAAAATGAAATGATTTAAGGAACCTCCATAAGTTCCTCCATCAGCACGAGAGGAGGCTTGTGCTAACTGCGGTCTTGGTATCCAACTTGTTTATGGCGCTGGTCAAGATTATGTCGGGCTGCCTGCTGATCCAATTGTAATCGCGGTGACGCAGCTCCTTGCAAAAGCTCGGTTAAACAGATTGTGAAATTGTCCAGAGAAGGACATTTGTTGTAGTATCATATATTAATTTTCTTATTACTAAATTTCATGATATGAAAAACATTTGCTTAGAAATAAACGTATACGTTATCCATCTTTTTTACAATGAACAAATGGCATAACGCAAACATGAACTAAGATTTAGTGTAAGATAATGTAGGTCGATGCATAATAACACATCTTCTTTCTTTCTTCTTTAAATTAAATCAACGTCGCATTGTTTCTAGAATAACAATGTAGCATAAAAAATCCAGACAATATAAGCACTAATATTTTGAACTAAATTTGTAGACACAAACACATGCTAAAGGAATCGAAATAATATACTTGGTCAATTGGCTACTGAACGGTGAAGTATGAGTTACTCCATAAACCTAAACCCCATAGCTATATATGTGCATATCAACACAACCATCAAGATGGTCGATTAATTGGTTGGTGAACAGTAAAGTCTGACTTACTCCATGATCACAAACCCCACAGGAGGTATATATCGCATATCCATATGAAAGAATCACCATCTCCTAGACCGAAGAAAAATCTTTATCATTTATGAGAAATGCTACAAATAGGATAATAGCATGAACATGTGTCAAATCACACCCTGTAATTCAGTTGCTAGAATCTCTATGAATAGGAGGCACCCGGATAATTTGGTTAGGGCGTACACAAATTTTCTACTCGCCTATACTTTTTGCATGCGCTTCATTTTAATGATAAGGTTGTTGCATGTGTACTACCCGACAACCGGTTCGCAACACTTTTCAGGTGTCTACCAGAACTTGTACAAGATCGGACTCATCTGCTAAGGTGGTATCTGCGTGTGGCGGTCCACAAAAAGAAAGGAAGATAAATCGAAAGATGGGTGCTCTCGGGGATCGAGCAGTTGTCCAGACCCACATAGTGCAACATTGCCCGGGCCATGCAGTGCAGCTGGATAGACGTGTAAACATATTAGCTCGACCCCTTGAGGGGATGGGGTGGAGAAAGCGAGTATAGTTGCTATGTTGGCTTTCGTTTGGTAGTAAGGTGTTATATGTGTGTAGTGGTCCAACAATAGTCCAATGGTTCAGAAAGATGTCACAAGTATGATCGACGGCTCAAAGCATGTGCCGGATTGAAAAATAGAAAACCCTGTCTTAAATGGGCTCTTGCTTACCGTTGCACATATGTTTCGGTCGAACTTAGGGTGTGTATACCCCATGAATTATTTTCCCTCCACGATAATCATCAAACACGTACTACAAGAAGCATCTTCCAGACTTGGCATGTACTAAAACGTACTCCACAATACTCTTGTATTGCAAGGTAGGTTTACCGATCGAGTACTCACCAACCATAAATCCTATAACCATAGCAATTTCCTAAGATTTGGAAACCGTAGACGAGGGGGGAAAAGGCTTGCAGAAAACTCAGCAATAAGTTGGCCAGTGATGGGTTGCCGCCACCAGTGAACATCCACCAAGGGAGCTCGTACTTCATGTGATCGATAATTGCCACATCAGTGTCCTCAATACCATGCTCAAATGTAGAAGCTATTGGTTTGTTGACACCATCAGTACACTCATTAATTCTTGAAAACACAAGGTACAATCGTCTTAATAGTGTCTCTCATTAAGTCATGGTAACCACCGAATTGACCCAACGATGTGATAATGTCTATTTCTGTTTGAGCACTTAGCCGATTGACAAGGTCATCTCACTAAAATGAAAGGATTCCAAGAACCTCCATAAGTTCATCCATCGCCATGATAGGAGGCTTGTGCTTACTGCAGTCTTGGTATACAACTTGTCCCTCGGTCGCGGCAGTAATGGTGAAGTCCCCCTTCGGATGGAGGCATCAGCATCAGGCAATATCATTTTAGTAAGTATGAAGACAAGAGAAAATTGGATAGTATCAAGTTTCATGCACCAACCACTGTAATCAAAAGTACGAACCGATGGAAAGGTGGTGGGCAATCCACGTACACTATAACACCCCCTCTCATGTATGACTGATGTATGCTACACGTGAACAACAAAATCTCAAGCATAAACTGTGTAGGTCAATACATGGATAAGAAAGGGAGCAAGAGAATTCTTTTTTTATTAATTTAGGAAAGCCGAGACTTTAACTCAAAACCCTTACTATGATACCAAGTCAAATTTAATGCACCAACCATTAGAAGGAAAAGTCCAGACCAATGAAAAAATAGTGGGCAATCCACATATATTGTAACAGACATCGGGCATGATAACAATCGATTCGAGCATGACCAATTTTTTTTTTGACACTTCAATGTCGATGTAGACGAGATCCTGAATGACCAATGAAAGCAGCCACAAGGTGACTTCCTTCAATATGGAACATACTTATCCAGAGAGAATTAGGGAACATATTACCATGAAGCATAAATCAGAAACGACAACCCTTTGAGTTGACGAAATGTATAAAATTCATCGCGAATGTACTGAACTCAGTAGGTGCTTTCATTTGACATTTGTTGACCGGCATTTTGCAAGATGCGGACCAAGATTTCATCAGGCTTCTCGCTGATCAAATCCCAATCACGGAGACTTGATACGTCCAAAACGTATCTATAATTTTTGATTGTTTCATGCCATTTTTATGCTTTTAGCACTTGTTTTATATTAAGTTTATTATTTATTTGGACTAACCTACTAATAGTTGCAAAAGTGCACAATGTTCTTGTTTTACTCTTTGATGTGTAGAAATTATCAAGAATACAAGAGGAAACCTTGTTGGAGTCGAATTGGGACTTTCCTGAAATCTGTCTGAGAACTTTTTACGAAGATTGCCAGTTTGACCCTCGAAGATGACGTTATATGGAGACCTGGCTGTTACGAAAGTTGTCACAATTTTCCATACGAAGATTTTAAGCCCGAGATCAGCCCAATCGGAGTTCGGACGCGGCCTGTAGGCCCGTTTTGGTGGAACCCTAAAAGGGGGTGACGGAAATCCGAGAAGATATATAAAGGGAGGAAACCTAATTCGTGGAGGACTCCTCCACCCACGAATTTCAGCCACCAAAAGCCACGTTTTTGCCTCCCCCATGGATCCCATCTCCATGGGGGAGGGCTCCCAAGAAGCCATGAAGGAGGGAGGCTAAGGGGGCGCTCCCCATGCCGGCGGCGGGAGGAGCCCCGCACCGCCGGTGCCGCGCCGCCCTGCGCCTCGCTGCCCTCTCCGCCGTCTTCACCGCCATCTCCATCACCATCTCCTCCTTGTATTCAGTGGTTCATCCTCCCACAAACCTCTGTACCGTCCTATGTAAACATGGTGTTTGATGCTATAATATTTATCCTATGATTTACATCATGTTTCCGTAGTTTATTTGTCTTTTGATTGCTTAATTGAATGCATGAGGTTCATTAGAGTTGTATGTCTATATGGTGCTGTCCTTTGGTGTCCATTATATTTGTGCGCGCATGGATCAAACACCCTAGGGTTGGTAGTATTTGTAACGAAGCGGGGGAAGTTCTGCCGGAGTGACAGAAACCTGAGAACGCGAACCGATTAGTTGCACGTATGGGAGTAAGAGGACCTTGAACTTAAGGCTATGGTTGGGGAAACCTTAATGCATTGTTAGTATTTGCGGATGCTTTCTAACAATCCAATCATATAGTACTTGTAATCCCAAGTAGTGGAGTGCATGTATATTTAGCCTCTCCCACATAGAAAACTGCATCGAAGACAATGAACCAAGTACCTTCACTAATTAATCTTGGACAAAGCCACCACAATTACCACCACTTTTCCACACTCATGGTACTGTTAGTATATGGTTACTTAGTGTATTTTATTGCTGCAGCACTAACATTTACTTTCTTGTATTTATTATCTTGCAAAACTACCTCTCATACCCGTATTGCTACTAGTTTTATTTCTAGATAATGCAAACGTTTAGTGTGCGTAGAGTTGTATCAGTGGTTGATAGAACTTGAGAGAATACTTATCCTACCTTTAGCTCCTCGTTGGGTTCGACACTCTTACTTATCGAAAAGGCTACACGCGATCCCCTATACTTGTGGGTTATCAAGACCTTTTCTGGCGCCGTTGCCGGGGAGCCATAGCGTAGGTTAATGTTCTTGTGTGCACTTGTTTGCTTTATCTCTAAGTAGTTTTTATTTTCAGTATTAAGTTGTTCTTTATCTTACTATGGATAGGGAATGCGAATTACAAAAAAAATTAGGTGTAGTTGTTATCTAAAAACGTTTTCAAAAAGAAAAGTGATTGGAAAGATGAGTAATGGTTAAATGGGGGTCGACCTTGAACACTTGTGTTCATGCCTATGAAACCAAAACAAATCTTTCCATGGAAGCTTTTCATTAAAAACATGTAAATATTGTAAATATTGTGTATATACCTCTGTACATAAAAATAAAATGCTAATTATAGTCTTTAGTTAATTGAAAGTTGATAGTTTTACTTTGCTGTCCAGAAACAGATTTTCTGTGCTCCACCGTATTAAATGTTTAAAATCACCAGAACGTGATCTTGATCTGAAATTTCTTGAGTGCAAAGTGATGCTTATTAGCTTTCTTTCATTAGACTAACTTTTTCTGATTTAAGGTACGTAGATAGGTCGAAAAATTCGATCTTTACTGACTGTTCTGTTTAGACAGATTTTGTGCTTCTCTGTAAATAAAATCGTGATAAATCTCAGAATAGTATTTTGACTTGAAATTTTTGTGCATAAACCTGAGATTATTATCTTTCTTTCATTAGACTAAAGTTTTTCGATTTGAGCTACTTAACTATCTCGTTGAATGCCATCTTTACGGACTGTTCAGTTTTGACAGATTTCTTTGTTTATTCAATATTGTACTTGGTGTTGTTAGTTTCATTAGTTTTTCGACGGACAACGGAAATCATGAACACCTTAGTATATACAGTGGCTAATGTTGAGTAAAAATTATAAAACTTGTCAATGCTTGAACATGAGTGGATTTTATTTAATGAGTACTAACCCTACTAATGAGTTTTGTGAAGTTTTATGTGGATGTAGCTTATAAGATCTAATCAATATGGTGATATGAGATGAATAAGAAGACGCAAGAGCTCAAGCTTGGGGATGTGTAGGTGCATCCCAAGAACATATTCAAGAAGATACAATCATCTAAGCTTGGGGATGCCCGAGTCATCCCCCTATTCATCAACTAACATGAGGTTGTCTCGTTCATACTCTATATTACCCGTCCACATGATATGTATTGTCTTAACTTGTATTATAATTGCTTTTATATGTCTTGGTTTTACCTTCTTTAGTTTTATTAGGCTCCTTATTTGGTTTCGATTGCTTCTTTACTTTCACTTATAAATTCAAAATAACAAAAATATTTTCTTTTGTTTTGCTTCTTTGTTTGGTTCTTTATTTTAATTTTATTTGGGTTTTACTTTTGATTTTTATTTAGAGTTTTCCTTGCTGTAGCTAGCATGTTTAGGTCTTGCTTAGCCTCTGGTTTCTTAGTTTATCAAAAATAAAGTACCAAGTTTTATCCATTTAGCTTAGTTGATACATATGTAAAAAGTGATTTTCTGTTTTCGGTATCTACTGCTTATTGCGCGATTTTTCATATTTTACTGGAAGCTCTAAAAATCACGAAAAAATTACTGATGTTGTAGCACCTAATCCTCTGCATGTACAAAAATTGGCTAAAATTTCGGGCATGTTTAAGTGCACCTAAAAATTGCGTTTTCCAGCTGCTGTTTTTCTGGACAGATTCTGACTTTTGTTGCAAGAGTGGCCTCTTTTCGTTTTCATTTGATTTTTAATGGTTCTTACCTTTCATTTATAAGTTGGCCATTTAAGCAACCTTTCTGTAACTTAAAAACAAAATTTTATTTGGTTTAATAGTAGCACTTGGGAAATATTATCTATTGTACTAATGTCTAACCGCAGAAAAGAATGGGAAAGTTTTTGTGTTGAAGTTTTTTCACAGAGAATGAAGGAACACCAAACTATGGAATATTGAAGAATTACCAAAGTCATAAGCTTGGGGATGTCCCCGCATCCCTCTTCATCAATAACCCCACGGTTTGCAAACCTTTAAACTTTGTTTTTTGAGCAACATAGGAACTTAACTAAACTTGAAGCGGCTGTATTTTATTATCTATTTATCTTAGCATCAAACACCAGTTACATTAATAAGTGGATCGTCACATATTTTATTTATCCTCTGTTTTCAATGTTTACTTGGTTAATGGATTACTTGTTGAAACTTAAAAATGATGTGTGAATAATACTGTTTAGTAGTTTATGTTTTCTTATGGTTAGTCTCAACTAGCTAATAGTGCATATTATGTTATTTTGATATCAACATGCATTGTCCTGTTCATAAGATGGTATGGTATTGTGGTATCCTCCTCTGAATAATTCACTTGAATCGACTTGGCACATGCTCACACATGTTATGACTGAAAAATAAAAGTCAATTAAGCCTTGATGATCTATTTTGCCTCAGAGTTTTAGTATCGTTTTTATGCCTCCGTTAATTTTATTTTGTCGCAAGCATGATTATGACCGTTATCGCTCTCGTGGTTGTCGCTTCCCAGTCTATTGCTAGCCTTCACTTGTACTGAGCGGGAATGCTGCTCGTGCATCCAAATCCTTAAAACCAAGTTATCCCAAAGAGTCCACCAAAAAATTCCTATGCATGGTATTTCAAGCCATTCCAAGTAAATTTGCATGTGCTACCTTTAAAACCTTCAAAATATTTCTCTTTTTGTGTCAATGTTTACTAGCTCATGAGGAATTAGTGTGGTTATTCTTTATTCTATTTGTCAAATGGACTTTTACACCTGGACTAGTGGCATATACATCCGCTTATCCAATAACTTGCAAAAAGAGCTGGCAACGGGGTGCCCAGTCCCAATTAATTACAACTTTAACCAATTAATTCTCTTCACACTTTTGCCCTGATTCATCAGTAAGCAATGACAAACAGTGAAATACCTGAATGTGTGTAAACCAAAGAGAAAGAGGGATGATCTGCCTTGCTGGTAGAAATAACGTCCTTCATGGGAGCCGCTCTTAAAAGTCCGTTTGACAGGTAGAATACTGTTCTCACCCGCTACCATTCGTTGACAATTAACAAACACCTCTCAAAACATTTTTACCTCTGTTTTTAAAACAAAAAGCTCTAGCACGTGTTAATCCCTGCTTCCCTCTGCGAAGGGCCAATCTTTTATTTTTATGTTGAGTCACCATCCTTTCTTTGAGCACTTCTTCGAGAGCATAGCTGTCGTTCTTAGTGTAATGTGCTTGTCCCAGAATACGATTAATTGAGGTATAACCATGATGCTTTTATCTTTGATATCTCTATATCTAGTCTTCACTTGAACTTCAGAGGTGCCTTGGCATTTATGTTTTGCTCCACAATTAAGGGCAAGCGAGATACCACTCTATCATGCTTTATTATGGTCATTACAATCTTGTTGATGTTTATAAATTTCATGTTATAAGCTCTTAGTTCGTTGATACTTTTCATTAGGAAACATGATTGCTAAGTTTTATTATCCATACATCATGCAATTGTTAAAGACCTGATCATAGCATTTACAATCAAAAATTATTTTGTTATCATTTACCTACTCGAGGACGAGCAGGAATTAAGCTTGGGGATGTTGATACGTCCAAAACGTATCTATAATTTTTGATTGTTTCATGCCATTTTTATGCTTTTAGCACTTGTTTTATATTAAGTTTATTATTTATTTGGACTAACCTACTAATAGTTGCAAAAGTGCACAATGTTCTTGTTTTACTCTTTGATGTGTAGAAATTATCAAGAATACAAGAGGAAACCTTGTTGGAGTCGAATTGGGACTTTCCTGAAATCTGTCTGAGAACTTTTTACGAAGATTGCCAGTTTGACCCTCGAAGATGACGTTATATGGAGACCTGGCTGTTACGAAAGTTGTCACAATTTTCCATACGAAGATTTTAAGCCCGAGATCAGCCCAATCGGAGTTCGGACGCGGCCTGTAGGCCCGTTTTGGTGGAACCCTAAAAGGGGGTGACGGAAATCCGAGAAGATATATAAAGGGAGGAAACCTAATTCGTGGAGGACTCCTCCACCCACGAATTTCAGCCACCAAAAGCCACGTTTTTGCCTCCCCCATGGATCCCATCTCCATGGGGGAGGGCTCCCAAGAAGCCATGAAGGAGGGAGGCTAAGGGGCGGCGCTCCCCATGCCGGCGGCGGGAAAGGAGTTCCCCGCACCGCCGGCCGCGCCGCCCTGCGCCGCGCTGCCCTCTCCGCCGTCTTCACCGCCATCTCCATCACCATCTCCTCCTTGTATTCAGTGGTTCATCCTCCCACAAACCTCTGTACCGTCCTATGTAAACATGGTGTTTGATGCTATAATATTTATCCTATGATTTACATCATGTTTCCGTAGTTTATTTGTCTTTTGATTGCTTAATTGAATGCATGAGGTTCATTAGAGTTGTATGTCTATATGGTGCTGTCCTTTGGTGTCCATTATATTTGTGCGCGCATGGATCAAACACCCTAGGGTTGGTAGTATTTGTAACGAAGCGGGGGAAGTTCTGCCGGAGTGACAGAAACCTGAGAACGCGAACCGATTAGTTGCACGTATGGGAGTAAGAGGACCTTGAACTTAAGGCTATGGTTGGGGAAACCTTAATGCATTGTTAGTATTTGCGGATGCTTGCTAACAATCCAATCATATAGTACTTGTAATCCCAAGTAGTGGAGTGCATGTATATTTAGCCTCTCCCACATAGAAAACTGCATCGAAGACAATGAACCAAGTACCTTCACTAATTAATCTTGGACAAAGCCACCACAATTACCACCACTTTTCCACACTCATGGTACTGTTAGTATATGGTTACTTAGTGTATTTATTGCTGCAGCACTAACTTTTACTTTCTTGTATTTATTATCTTGCAAAACTACCTCTCATACCCGTATTGCTACGTAGTTTTATTTCCTAGATAATGCAAACGTTTAGTGTGCGTAGAGTTGTATCAGTGGTTGATAGAACTTGAGAGAATACTTATCCTACCTTTAGCTCCTCGTTGGGTTCGACACTCTTACTTATCGAAAAGGCTACACGCGATCCCCTATACTTGTGGGTTATCAAAACTCTGCTTCTTCGAAGAGCTCGGTTGAAGAGATTGCTTAACTGTTCAGAAAATGAAATTTGTTGCAATGAATTTTATTTATCTTGTACTCCCTCCATTTTTGTCGTAGGGTGTATAATTTTTTGATAAGTCGAACTTTACTACATCTGACCAATATTTCATGAAAAAACTATCAACATTTAAAATATTAAGAAAATAAAATATGAACATGTTATTGATGAATCTAATGATATTGATTTGATATTATATATGCCAATACTCCCTCTGTCCCTCCCTTGGTCAAATTCACGACATAGAGATACATGTAGGCCTTATAAACTGAGAGGTGTGGAGTAGTAATTTTAAAAAACTTGTTCAAAGATTGTCTCATTTGACTTCAAACAAATAATACTCCTTAGAAAGAGAAACACAGAAGTATTACTAGATTTCACGCAATGAAATACAGTTGCTTAAAAAACAAACGTTTATTTTTGTATTTTTAAAATAAAATCATGTATGACATTTCTCTTTTAACTAAACATTGAATAAAGGATATAAGAAAAACATGAACTAAGATTTACCGTAGGAGATTGTAGGTCCGTGCAGATATAACATATTGCTCTTTCATGTTTTTAAAGTCAATCAAGATCGATCACACTATTTCTAGGAAGAAATACATGTAGTACAACACAATCCATGAGATACGAGCACTACTATTTTAAGCTAAAATTGTAGAAGAAACACATCTGAAAGGGATCAAACGAATATAGTTGGCCCATTGATTAGTGAACAATTAAGTCTGAGTTACTCCATAAACCTAAACCCAGTAGATGTATATCTGCATATCCACACAACAGTAAATATAGTTGGTCCATTGGTTGGTGAACACTAAAGTCTGAGTTACTCGATGAATCCAAACCCAGTAGGTATATAAATTCTAACATATATGGCATACCCACGCGAAAGAATCGTCATCTCCTAGGAGAAAACCTATATTCCTTCATAGAGAAGTGGTAGAAAAAGTGAGGTAGCATGAACATGTGTCAAATCATGCTCGGTGATTCAGTTGGTAGAATCGATATGAATAGGATGCACTGAAGAATTTGGTCAGGGCATACAAAAATATCCTCCTCCTCTAGCCTTTTTGCATTGGCTTACTCTCAATGCCATGGTTGCCTCCAGTAGCCTGCTTGGCAAGCCGGTCTTGACACTTGTCACATGGCCAGTGAAGCTTGTACGAGTCGAGATCACATGCCAAGGTGTTATGTGTGCCCATCGGTTTGACAATTATCCAATGACCGACAAGAGCGATGCACTCATAAGTACTCCCTCCATTCCAATTTAATTGACTTGCTATCCACCACATGTGGATGTATCTATACATGTAGGGGAACGGAGGCAGTAAGAATAACGACTTACAGGGCATGCCGGATAACAACTAGTGTTAAATAGGCTCCCACTTCATTTAATTACTGTTGTTACTACTGAGTGTGTTTAAAGGACGGCCCGTGCTCATTGTGTACGAGAAGCAATAAAATAGAAGGACCAATTTGAACGCGTTCAATCTATCAATCTACCGCAATTCGTGACAAACAACCTGCCGTGGGTGTTACAACACTACAGACGGAATCGTACTCATCAAGTGTACTAGTAGTGTGTAGAGATATTCAAGCTAAAACTCGAAAGAGAAAGCGCTACCTTGTCCATAGAAACTCA
This sequence comes from Poa pratensis, assembly GCA_947311845.1. Taxonomy (NCBI): domain Eukaryota; kingdom Viridiplantae; phylum Streptophyta; class Magnoliopsida; order Poales; family Poaceae; genus Poa; species Poa pratensis. The sequence goes on from CAMZMU010000052.1 coordinate 117,909,321, forward strand.
TATCGGTTCCGTATTCCGTCTGAATCGAGATTAGTTGGTTAGGTCGATAGCGGGACTCTGATTAAAAAAAAGAAGTCAGACGTCGTCGTTGATCCAAGCACGGATACATGACACACTGAGAGTTCCTCGTCACAGGTACTGTCGGAAACCGAGCTACCGACTAGCAGTGGCCATCATCCTCGATCCGGCAGCGTCGGCAACAAGGGACTCTGGGCTTCTGGAATGATAGCCAGCTAGCCGTTTACCGCGTCGAATGCAGCTAGCCCTCAGTATCCCGAATAGCCGTTCAGCCGTTTAGCCGGCATATTTCCCGATCCTGAATCCTGAATTTCTCGATCTTGAACCCGAAAATCCCAAATCCGAAAATCCCGATCGCTTTTTCGGGAAGGTAATCTGATTTCCCGAAATTAGTTAGGGAAATTCGGGAATGTAGTGATAGATCCCGAATAGCCCGAATATCCCGAATCAGAAAAACGTCCAGTAAAAAGCCCAGTAAGAAAAAGGCCCAGTCCAATCCGCTCGCACCAAACCTAATCCCTCACAGCTCCCAGCGCCGCCACCTACCTCGTCTGTCCCTCCCTCGCCCGACCACCTACCTTCTCTCGCACCGCGCCGCCACCTACCTCGTCCCTCCCTCGCTGAGTCGCCGGCGCGCTGCAGCCCTCCCTTGCCGGTCGCCGCTGTCACGCTCCCCTCCCTCGCCTCTACCGCGCTCCCCTCCCTCGCCTCTGCCGCCACAGTGACGCGGGCGTGCTCCACCAGCGGCCGCCGGCCGGCGCCCCCAGCTTCCCCAGGCGGCTAGGCCCAGCCCCAACACATGGCAGCGACTCCATCCTCCCCGACCCGACGCCTCCATCCTCCTCGTTCCGTCGTTCCACGCAAGGATGGCCATGACGGCAAGCTGCGTCGCCGTGGAGTCAGGCTAATGTCTAAAATTCGGGAAATCCGGGATTTCCCGATCCCGATCCCGAATTGTCGGGAATCAAAAAAATTCATATAAAATTGGGAAACATTTTAGGAATCCTGAAAAAAAAATCCCGAATTTCCCGTCCCGAAATTTCGGGAAATCCCGAACGCCCACCCTGACATGGAGGAACCAATCTTACAGTAGTTGTTAGTGTCGCCAAATATGGTGCAGCAGCAATAGGAACATAGCCATCCAATGATCCAAAGAAGATTGTCAGAAGGTTTGATAGCGACTTTCAAAGTGAGAACTTTGAGATTTAAGAAAACGACAGGTATTCTCGGTTTGACAAACTACAAAAATGGTTAAAATTGCACTAGCACTACATTAGAGAGCACACATAGGCGCTGTTTGTTTCTAGAATTTTTTCAAAAATTGGTCTGGATAATTTCTACAGGGATCACCCAATCCCATCAAACCCCAATCCACTAGGTAGGGGTAGTGTTTTGGGTATTGAGAAAACTACACTAGAAACTCATGTGAAAAAGATCAAACGAATATAGTTGGTCGACTGGTTGGTGAACACTTAAGTCCAAGTTACTTCATAGACCTAAACCTCGTAGATATATGTATATCTACATATCAGCGCAACAATCAAAATAGTTGGTTGATTGGTTGGTGCACATTGAAGTCCGAGTTACTCCATGAATCCAAACCCCATGGATATATATTGAGAAAATTCCTTATATGACACTCCCTTAAAATCGTATTCCTTATTTGACACCGGTAAAAAAATTCTTCTCTATATGGACTCTTTTTAAAATTTCTTTCCCTATATGACACTCTAGTGCATTTTGTCCACCAAAGAGACATAAAAAGACCTTTTTACCCTGGTGAATAATGTGACCAAAATTTGGTAAAAAAAGACCTGCAGTAATATTAAATATTTAGACATTAGGTTATTAAAAAGTTAATAAATCAATTTCTTTTACACGACGATGATGACTAACTTCCAGCGAGACGCCAAACATACGTATGCACAAACTAGCTAGGCTAGCTATCAGCTGATCCATTGATAGAAGCAAGCACAACACGTATGCACGCAGGGCCGTTCCAAATTACTTGACTTCCATATATCCACATATGGATGTATGTACACACTAAAATATGTCTACATACATCCGTATGTAGATAAATGAAAGTCATCTATTTTGGAACGGAGGGAGTACATGGGTATTTATACGCTTATTGCGTCGCTCGCCAGGTATAAATACTTCATCGATTCCGTCCGAGCTAGCGCGATGTAGCAAGCACAACACCGATTTCTTCCCATCGCTTACTGCGTCGCTTGCGCGCCTATAAATACAACATTGATTCCTTCCGATTACTTGCTGCGTCGCTCGCCGAATATAAGTACCCATGTACGATCCTAGCTACTAGCAATTGATCAGTTGCTAGCTAGCGTAGCTGGTTTGCGCCTACACATCGAGTCCGAAGGATTGGAAAGAACCGTATGCACGTTGTGCATCTCGCTAAAAGCTCATCATCGTCGTGCCAAAAAAAGATTTAATAAATAACCTGATGTTTAATATTACATATTAATAGCCTTTTTAATATTTGGTTATTAAATATTTTATTGATTTAATAATGTGACCAAAATATTACTGCCGATATAATAACCAAATATTTAATTTTACTGCAAATATTGTCTCCTGCAGAATTTTGGTCACATTATACACCAGGGGTAAAAAGGTCTTTTCATGCCGCTTTGGTGAACAAAATGAACTACAGTGTCATATAGGGAAACAAATTTTGAGGAGAGGCCATATAAGGAAGATTTTTTTTACCGGTGTCAAATAAGGAACATGATTTTAAGGAAGTGTTATATAAGGAATTTTCTCATATATATTAGTCCGCATATCCACACGAAAGAATCACCATCTCCGAGATCAAATAAAAACCTATATTCTTTCTGGAGGAATGCAAGAAATAGGAAAAAAAGCATGAACATGTGTCAAATCACACCCGGTGATTTTGGTTGCTAGAATTTCTATAAATAGGATGCACCGGGAGAACTTGGTTAGGGCATACACAAATTTCCTCCTCGTCCTTTTTGCATTGGCTATGTGGTAGCGGTAAGGTATTCACATAGAGGCTTCTTGGCACTATTTGTAACACTTTGTGCATCAGAAACCTTGTACTAGTCCGAACCACGCCTCAATGTGTTATTTGCGCCTTGCGGTTCCACACCTGGCCTAGAAAGGTGATGCACTCACAAGTAAGGCTACCCATAGTGATATTAACTTAGATAGTAGTATGGATGCCACCTAAGCAAAAAATCTGGCTGACATGTAACTAATGAGGAGAGAGACAAACATAGTAACATATTATGTTACTATATATCACATGACACTTTCCAAGAAAATATTAGTCTACAAGGTAATAAGTGGGATCATCTATAATATATCTATATATTACTTTGCACTGTGAACGTAGTAACAGAGACGGTGGAACTTAGCCTGTGAATGAGAAGCAAGAAAAACAGATCAGTTTGAACTTGTGCGATCTAATCAATCTACCCCCAATCTACCTTCACTAAGCGTGTGTCTCGCTCGATTTGGCTAGCGTTCTTCAATTTGTGAAGCACACACTACCGAGCGACACGGATTTGCCCTGGACATCACAACCTCTTCTCATCTGCCTTCAAACGTGCCTAGTAGCATCACAATACGATCACCGTGTCGAGCAAGCGTCGTGTCCAACGGTGATAGGATGCATTGGCGAACTAATTTTATAGTAGTTCTTAATATATTGGTGCGACAATTAAGAACATAGCCATCAAAAGAAGATCACAAGGTTTTGTAGTGATTTTTAAAAGTAAGAACTTTGTGATTTAAGAGAACCATAGGCGTTCTCGATTTGAAAAACTACAAAAATTATTAAATTGGATTAATGATGCACCGGCACTACATTAGAGAATACGGAGAATGCGTTTCCCTGCTCACCATACCGTGTCAGTAGGCTTCTGACACATAAGGAAAGCAAGTAGAGATATTCTCTAACTTTTCAGAGTAGCATCCACGATAACCATCAAACATGTACTGCAAACAAACATGTTTCAGGCTTGGCATGGACTGAAGCGTACATGTTTGGAGCATCTCTCCACAACACTCAAGCTTTTCAAGGCTAGCGTATCAATCCACTATTCACCCAACAGTAAAGACCATATCAAGTCATTAAGATTTGGAAACCATGGGGTTCTGATATCAACCACGTCGACCAGATGCAAAGTCACTTAGTTTTTGCAGCACCGAGGATAAGTTATGTCTCTTTTAGACTCATATGCATACGGATAAGAGCAAGCTTTGTGAGGGAACTAAATCCTCCAAAGGTCAGGGGGCAGAAGCTTGTAAAAACTCATGCATATAGCTAACTAGTGACACTTTAAAAGGATTATGCCTTTTGCCACGATTCGAACACTATCTACCATGAAATTTAGCGTTTTTTCGTCTTCGTGGTAGATAGCATATATTCACCACGATTTCCCCACATCGTGGTGTATGGTCAGCCGGATGTTTGTCCCCGATAGCCACGGTCTAGGTCGGTGGAGGAGATTCTAGACGGGCTACCGACCAGGAGAGTCTTTGGGCGTCGTGGGCCTAAAGTGGTGCATGCCTATAGGGTTATGGCATAAACCCACATATCTCCGACACACCCCATCTCACGTGTGGCTCGTGTAGGCCACACATGAATAGAAGAATTTCATGCATGAATTGCGTAGGTCAATACATGTATAGAACGGGGACAAGAGCATTTTTTTCTTAAACTATGAAAGCCGAAATTTAAGCCAAGACCCCTACTCTTAAACCATGTCAAATTTCATGTGCAAACCATTAGAATCGAAAGTTCAAATTGATGATAAGGTAGTGGCCAATCCACATATGTTGTAACAGATAGCAAGCATGACCAACAATCCATTCGTGCACGACCAAATTTTTTTTGACCTTTGGATTCCGATCAATGAAAGAAGCCATATGATGACTTCATGAAATACGAACCATACTTATCCAGAGAGAATAAATGAACATATTACTATAAAGCAGAATCATAGAATAGATTCATAAGCACACAAAATGGTGGCTATTATAGACTACACAAACACATCATGCATCACTAGAAACTTTGAAATAATAACTTACCATCTATACAAATAGGTGCTTTCATTTGCCATTTGTTGATTGGCATTTGTCTAGGATGCTGACCAAGATATCATCAAGCCTCTTCTTGCAAGAGCTCGGTTGAAGAGATTGCTTTATCATCGAGAAAAGGACTTTGTTGTAACAAATTTTAGTTATCTAATATTACTAAGTTTCTCTAAATAAAATACTATTTCTTAAACACAAATATTTATTTTTGTAAAACAGCAAAATATAAACATGTATGGCATTCATCTTTAAACTAAATATTGATTAATACATAAACATGAACTAAAATTTAGTGTAGGATATTGTAGGTCCGTCCAGATATAACACATTGCTCTTTCTTTCTTTTTTTAAAGTCAATCAACATCTCACTATTTGTAGGAAGAAACATATGTAGTATAGAGCAATCCATATTATACAAGCACTAATATTTTAAGCTAAAACTGTAGACAGAAACCCTTGTGAAAGGGATCAAAACGAATATAGTTAGTCCATTTTAGTGAACACTGAAGTTCGAGTTACACCACAAATCTAAACCCCATAGACGTGTAGCTTCATATCCACACAACAGTTAAAATAGTTGGTCGATTGGTTGGTGAACAATGAAGTCTAAGTTACTCCAGAAAACCAAACCCAATAGATATATATGGCATATCCACACGAAAGAATCTCCATCTCTTAGAAAAAAAAACCTTTATTCCTTCATAGATAAATGCTAGAAACAGTGAAGTAGCATGAACATGTGTCAAATCACGCCCGGTGATTCGGTTGCTAGAATCGATATGAATAGGATGCACCGGGAGAATTTGGTTATGGCATACAAAAATTTCCCCTTCCTCTAGCCTTTCTGCACATGCTTACTCTCAATAGCATGATTGTCGCAGCTAATCTACTTGGCATGTGATCCGTGACAGTGGTCACATGGGCATCAAATCTTGTACCAGTCTTAGCCACATGCCAAGGCGTTATCTACGTGTAGTGGTTCGACAATTATCCAATGGATGAGAAGGATGATGCATTAAAAAATAAGATCTACGGTTTAGAGGGCATGCCGGATAACAATTAATGTTAAGTGGACTTCCACTTTATTTAATTATTGTTATCACTACTGGCTGTGTTTAAAGGACGACCAGCTATCTCTGTGATGCAAGAAAAAAAAGATGAATATGAACTCGTTCGCTATCAATCTACCCCCAATTCGTGACAAACAACTTACCACAGGGGTTACGACAGTACCGCCGGAATCATACTCATCAAGATTCAAGGGTAGTAGTATTGCAGAGAAAAATATAAAGAATAAGCTAAAAATATAAAGAGAAAGCGCTTCATTGTGTTTAGGGTTCGAACTTCGAAGTACGTCGATAGCGGAACTCTGATTCAAACAAACGCAGACGCCGTCGTTGATCAAAGCACGGACACCGAGAGTTTCTCGTCGCAGCCTCGCAGGCACTGCCAGGAATTACCAAGCTACCGACCATCTCCTAAAAACAAAAGCAAAAGCCTCATATGGACCTGTGGACTCTAGTGGGCCTTGATGGTTTTCTATGGACTGCAGATGGACCAGAAGAAGACGAAACGGGACTGAAAGTGGACGCGCGGGAGGCTAGGACGCCGTGGCGCCAAAACCCTACCGGCGTGCGTGCGCCTCCATCCCTTCCCCCTTTCCCCAGCAAAACCATTTGCTCCCTCTCCCGCCAGGCGACGCGAACCCGGAGACAGAGGGCGACGACGGCGGATTTCCTCACTGACTCCGGCGACCTAACGCCTCGCAGGTACGCATCCGGTGCCATCTCTCCCCGTGCGCCAATCCGACTGCTCCCACCTGAATCCAAGCCCGGACATTTGACCAGTGCAGCAGTACAGAACCAGCGCCGCCACTGACCAAGTCGAAGGATCCAGCGACCACCGCTGATGGCGTCGTGGTGCGAGAACATGGCGCTGCCGCCCCGCGTCCTTATTGGCCCCCGTGAGTCCCCCACTCCTCCCCAACCCCTGAATAATTGTACTAGATATGTAGTCAGGGTAAATGTAATCTGGGGTGAATTACTGGTTTCTAAGCCTTTAGGCTTCCATTGCTCTATGGTACATGCTGTTTTGAGGAAGGAAAATATGATAGTAACTGTGGCCTGATTGAAAGAACAGCAGGATGTTACAAGTCCATTAGCTGATGATCGCCCCCAGTGCGTGATTTGTGGTTGGAGCCCCACGTATTTAATCTGACCCAATTCTGTGTTTCCTTGCAGGTCCTTCTGGTGCCAATGGTCAAGCGAATATTTTATCACTTCGCCATCCGAAACTAGGTACCCCTTTATGCCTACTATTTTCAGTATCAGTTATTGTCACCCGATTGATGTAGTCATGTAGACGAATATGTGATGATGCTTGTGGCCTGTGATGGGTCTACCGACAATTTAGGATTGTTCTGTATTAGTAGTATCCTTTAAAGATAGACCAATAACTTGCATTAATGCATTGACTCTTGTCTTGTCAACAAACAGAAGAAGAAACACAGTATCTGTTTATCGATGGCCGACTTCATGAATTCAATTGGTTTAAGGAGCGTTACGGCTCTTGGTTCTTGGGAGATTATGTTTGTGAAGGTATGGTAGAAACATAAAATAGCTATGCAGTTCGTGAATTCAATTGGTTTAAGGAGCGTTACGGCTCCTGGTTCTTGGGAGATTATGTTTGTGAAAGTATGGTAGAAACATAAAATAGCTATGCAGTTCGTCACTCCTGTGCGAAGCTTGATTTTCTTTTCCTTAGTGTTAGGGGTCAAGTCCATCTCAATAAGTCCATCTATTATTGATGTTTCCTATAGGCAGCCATTGTTACACTTACATGGTCTGTTGGTTCCTTGCCTTGCCTCTGCAAACCAGGTAGTTAAACCTGTTAACCCGAGGAAATTAGATATTTCCTTAGTGTTAAGAGCATGATAATAACGATATAAAGGCATGATGCTGTTCTTCTCCTTCTCTATTTTGCATACCATGTAGAGAACCTCGACATAAACTTATCTCAGTGACTTGTGTAGTGGACTTAGGTGCCTGATTTTGCTATTGATTCCTGCATTCCTTCCTACAGATGGCAGTGTCTACTATTGCACACCTGTTGATCCCACCTTCGTTTTGCTACCACTTTTTGAAGCTGCACGTATGCCGGTATGCAAGGGCAAAGATAATGTTTGTAGTACGTTGTTCTTACTTCGTCCAATCCTTCTCAATTTAAAGGCAAATTATTTTCCTATGCAGCAGAATGGTAAGGATCTGGGAAAATTTAGACAACTGGATGAAATTTTATACATCGAAGGTTATCCTGGATATCAGCACCTCATGAGCATAGCAGGAAACCATATGGAACTTGTTTGTGAAGTTAAAGGTAGGTCTCTTTAATATATGCTTGTTTTGAAATTAAAACTATACCATGTTGCTGTTTCATGATTAGGTACTAGTACTCCCTTGCAAGTTGCAACCTGATGGTTGTTCCCTTTCACCTCTTCCTGCTGCTTATCATGCTAAACTAAAACATTAAAGACAGTTCATCAATGTGAGCTTGTTTTGTTCTCTTGAATGTTGGTTTTGTGCTGGTTATAATGCAACAGACACGTGAACTTTTCACCATTTGTTGTAGTTTCTTGCGTGACTTTTTCATACTCCCATACTATGCAAAAAGTGCAATAATTCTTACAGAATAATTTCATTTTGATGTTACCTTTGCTGCAGAAGTTGCTAACATAAAGTTCGTCAGGCTAGATGAGTCCAAGGTCTTAACTTGGCTGTGCTGTAAGGTCAGTTTTCAAGTTACTGATTTTTGCACTGTGCTCCTCTTGATATTTATCCTTGTTGAAAAATGCTACTCCTACTTCTGCATCCCTTTTACAAAAGCAATGATGTGAAGTGCAGTTAGGGTGGGAGGTGTGCTATATTGCTATACCATGTTGACCAAACGTGGAGACTTCTCCAATAATTCTGATCACGTAAATGTTTTTTTTTTTCGCCATTGCCTTGAACGAGTTAACAATGAAGTCCAAGTCCTAACTAAATCATAGTTTGCTCATCCCATTTCGTGGTTTGCTTTGATCTGATAGATTATATAATAAGACATTGTTCTGTGAGTTCTCTATGGTTCTAAATATGATTATAAAGCACAAATCCTACAGACCCTACTAAATTCGCAATGTGATAAACGTTTTCTGAACCTGTTTTACACTTCCTGCAATTATTATTTAAGGGAAACTTGAAAACATGTCAGAGATTTGAACCAGTCATTATTTGATATAAATATTCTCTGCTGGCATTGTCGAGAAGTTTTTTCTTAAACATGCACCCAAATGCGTGTTATGCTGTATTAGAAGAGAGTGTCAAGATGATGTCAACTTTATAGCAATCAAAACCAAAACAAAAGGGAAAAACCTAAGGCAAAAGGAATAAGAACAAAATTACAAAGCGATACAACCTCCTACCGCTGCTAACGAGCAGGGTCAGGAGGCCTGGTACCAGTGGCAGCGGTCTCAGTGCTTTAGCACCTGCAAGGCTGCAAACATCCAGAGGTTGGCCTCTGAAAGTATCGAGTTGACCAGCGCACGGCAGTCTGGCATGGCATCTTCGAAGACGCAGTCGTTCTGCAGTTTCCACAAAATAAAAAATCCTCCACAATGTTAAGATGATGGGAGATCGCACCCCCTTCTTTGTCAGGGCCGACAAGCCTGGTCGTGCTCTCGGCGCACCTGTTGAGCTATCGTCAGGTTGCAGTGTGATCAACTGAACGGAGAACTTCACTAGCACCAAATGCCAGACTCAACGAGCAAAGATGAAGCCCATGAGTAGGTGCGTAATTGTCTCATACGGTTCATTCAGGCGGGCATGCGTCCAGGTCCTGCAAATCTCGGTGCTCAAGACGATCAGAGAGCATTGCTGAGGGGTTGACGAGTGTACTTGTCCACTATAGTGACTACTGGTTATTGAGCAGCGGAGTCCTACATCATGATCACAGGGCTGTCTCCTCAGCTGTGGCATATGTGCAGTAAGGATGAGCCATTTCTCGCCACAAAAATATGTGAAGATGAACCATTCATTCAAAAGCCAACGTAATGCATCTTGTCATATTCTCTACTTGTCTGGAGGTGGTGCCAGCAAAAACAAGACAGAAGATAAGAAAGTACCTACTCCCTCCGTTCCTAATTATAAGAAGTTTTGGATATTGCAATGTGGACTACATACAGACTGAAATGAGTGAATATTACACTAAAACGCGTCTAGATGCATACGAATCTGAGAAAACTGAGAAAGTTAAAACATCTTATATATAGGAGCGGAGGGAGTACTAAATTATATAGGCAAAACTAACAACAAACATACAGTACAGGCGTAACAAATATAGATATCCACCGATGCTGCTAGTTCACTTAATTCACAAATGAGAACATAAAGGATAAACTCATAAAGTTTCTCATGGTATGTTGCTACTCTATTTTGAGTGCTTTCCGCATTTAAAGCATTCATCGGTGAATCCAGTTCCAAGTGATGCTTATGTCACTCTTCTGTACTATTGAGAAATACATTTCTACTCAATTTCATTTACAGGTACACAGCATAAAAGAGGCTATCACCAAGTTAGGTAAAAATTATGCTGCTCAAGGAGAAAGAGAACTGTGTATGTCACTGTAACTTCTTGTCATCTTATTGCCCAGTTTATTTTGTAAGTGTTTGTGCATCACACAATCAAACCGTAGTTCATCTCATAATCAAATAGTTGAATGTTGCTCGATAACTTCCACACTGATATAATCATATTATCTGAACATGGATCATTGTTGCTGTCTATACCCAACATGCCTAAAACTATAACAACCAACAACTGATCCTTGGACCTTTTCTACATAAAATTGGACTGTGAACTTAAGGGAGCTCTATAGGAGGTTGAACTAAGCCTGGCGGGGAGGGTTACAGAAAAAGGATAGATCAAGTTATATAACTTTGCAGGCACCCTTGCTGCTGTAGCAAGATTAGCCTTGCTTTATGCTAGTATAACTTTAGATGTTGGTATGTACTACTTTAATATGAGAAATTCCAATAAAAATGAAATCCTTGAGTCACGTCGAATTTTAGAACCATGTCTTAAGAACTCTTGATAAGGTGAACTGATGTCCTTATGGAGCTGATTTCATTGTTTTTTGCTATAGTGAAGGAGGCAGTCCAAATAATTCGTGAAAACCTGAAGGACGAACCATGGCTAACAGTACTCTGCAAGAAGTTGCAGTAAGACTCTTCTCTTTGGGCATACAAAAATCAGTGGTTCCCTGGCAAAAAGAAAGGAAAAGAGAGTCAGTTATTTGGTACTCTCCATTTGTCTCACCTTGAAACAATCCACTCCACTGCAGGTTAGATATCAATGAGATCAATGATATGGCCAAAACCAATGAAACGTCATTTTGTGCTGATAGTTCTCCCATACCTGCTCCTGGTCATCCGTCGGAGGTAAACTCCTTGAGAGTTATTTATCTTTTCCTCAGCGCTCACATTGTCTGCTCTAAGCTCGTCAAATGCATCGATGCAGGGGAGCGTAGGAAATGGCAGCGCCAAGTCAAGCAAAGGGAGGCCTGCGAAGAAACTGAAGACCGAGGTAGGATCAAAGAACATAAAAGACATGTTCCGAAGGGTCACAAGGAGCGGGACATGATCCCCTATAACCTGATTTAGTCTTCAACACCTCACAAGGTGCTTGATATTCTTGGAGTTGCCGGGTTATCTCCAAATTGCATGTGCTGAGATGCCATTGGCCATTGTTGGTGCTCGACCTAGAACAGAAACCCCCTACATGGAAGCTTGTATGTAAGCTGCATTAGCTCTTTCTAGACGAACCTTGTCGAGGAGCATTAACTGTAGCCTAGTAAATTAGCAATTTAGCATTGTAGGCATGGATTCAATTATTTGGGTGGTGAACCTTACTTGCACCACCGGAATGTATTTGTACCCTATTCGTTAATCTCATTGAAACACATGCAGAGGCTGCAAGTGTTCATCTGCAGTTGCTTCAGTAAGCTGAACTGTTTGTAATCTGGTCAGTTGTGTTCATGCTGAAACCTCTAGCTGCCTATGCGGCTCTGATATTCAGGAACCGGTAGAGATACGTATCATTTTTGCCTTGACGTTAGTTTGCACCCGTTAAGAGACGTTGGGCAAAACATAGCCATGAGTGCATCGTTTCGTGTGCACAGCTATGATTCAAGCAGGATGAAAAAAGAGAAAGCTATTGAAGTAACTTAACTCTTCGGAAAATTCACGTGAAACGTGTTACAGCTGCATCTGCCACTGCACCTACCAAAGCGTAGAGAAGCATGATGGAATAGGTGCAGTGTTTCCATTTTCTCCTCCGTTGCAGGTGGAGGTGCAAATGCAGCCATATCACACCACTCTCCCATACAAAGTACTCCCTCCGTTCACAGTTATAACATGTTTTAGACATTTTAATTTGGACTATCTATATGTGGACCTAAATGAGTGAACATCAATGTTTTAAACACCGGACTATAGCAAATAGCGCCAACCCTCAAAAAGAGCTATAGCAGGACTAAATTAGAGCGCCAAGATGCTTAAAAAGCTTTAGCGGAGCTATAGCTGGGATATAACGGGCTATTTAAAACTATGGCGAACATACACATCGAAGCGCATCTAAATACGTATGTTTCAGAAAAAAAACTAAAATATCTTACAGTTGTGAATAGAGAGAGTAAAACATCTTATCTAAAGAGGTAAACCGGGAGACCTCAAGGAGCTCTCTCCTTCGTTTGGATTTCTGGCCGTTGGATGGAGGTGTTACAGCGCATCTGGACCGTTCGCTTTTTTCACCGCTGCCATATAAAACCGCATCACCCCACGCTGAAAACCCTAGCCCGTGCCACAGCCTTCCCAGTCCCCGCATTCCACTTCTCAGCCGCCGCCTCGCTCCTTCTTCACGCCCTTTCTTCTCCCCTTGTGAGCTCCACCTCCGCATCCTGCACCCCGACTTTCTTCGTCGCTTGCGGCGGCCGGCCGGGCCGTGCCTCTCTGACCAGAGCAGTGCTCAAGGAGGAGGTGTACATGGTCCCGTGGAGTTGCTCGGCCGCAGGGACGTCGAGCCAAGCTGAGTCGCCGCCGATTCGGCTCTGCAACCCTGCCCTTCTCCGCCCGACGTTCTCCCCGACGACCAGATCGAGCTGCACCACGGGTGAGGCTGAAAATATGAGATTTTGCTTTCCCGATTGGAATATTTTGGCATAACTTCCCCTAGATTTTGAGGCTATTTTCTCTTTCTTTATTTCCCTAGAGCAGTGCTGCAGCTTCTCCTCTACAGTAGCCATCCGTGAGCGGCGAAGGGGGCAGTGCTCAAGGAGGAGGTGTACATGGTCCCGTGGAGTTGCTCGGCCGCAGGGACGTCGAGCCGAGCTGAGTCGCCGCCGAATCGGCTCTGCAACCCTGCCCTTCTCCGCCCGACGTTCTCCCCGACGACCAGATCGAGCTGCACCACGGGTGAGGCTGAAAATCTGAGATTTTGCTTTCCCGATTGGAATATTTTGGCATAACTTCCCCTAGATTTTGAGGCTATTTTCTCTTTCTTTATTTCCCTAGAGCAGTGCTGCAGCTTCTCCTCTACAGTAGCCATCCGTGAGCGGCATCTGGCAGCCGCACCAGCTCCACTTCTTCAAATCCCCACCTATGTACGGCATCGTCTGCATCCCTCGCCGTCGTCCTCAACGCAAGAAGGCAATGTACACGGTCTACTATCAGATCCCAGGTTCCTCTCTCTGTCCCTCTCACTGCCGTCAGGGTTTAGCTCCTTCCTTGCATCCGCTAATCCGTGGAGATGCAGATGAGACGGTGCAGCGCTATGTCACTGTGCGAGGCAGCTCTTGCAGCTGCAGGTCGAGATAATGGAGAATAGGAAGGTTCATGTACACAATCCGCTAGATTCCTTCATCCATGTCCTGCATCAGTTCAATGGCCCATGCTAATATTTGGTCTCCTTTCATCCGTTCATTTTCAGTTCTGGAATCAGATTATCAGTACGCCTGCTTCTTGAAAAGACTTGGCACATAAGGACATGGCAGACCAACGTGGAAGGCAACTCAGCCCAGCCGTGTACATGGTGCATCTCTCTTCCTAATATACAAAGGGGTTCTATTTTGTTTTAGTAGATAATTAATTTGCTCTCTTAGTTTGGTAAAAAATGTGCATCATTAATTGTTTAAATCAAAATATATACAAGCCTCTCGCTTTCTATGCATTGCAATTTGCTTAACTTCGTTGGCAGCTTAAAATTTAGATAGCTGTGACATAACTATATATGGGCATAATCTTGCTTAACTAGCGTGTCTTCTGACGTTTCCAAAGAATTTGCTGCTACATAAGTCCTCATGTATTGTGACAGATATTATTGATGCTCTCTGTATCATGCTCGTGTGATATAAATAAATTGATCTTTATATACTGACTATGATATTAGTAAAACCTGATTTTGTTAATACAGGTGAGAAGATGATCATTTCTTTTGGGAAGGTGTGGTTTAGAAGTTTGACAACAATGCATGTAATCGTCTCTGTCACTTCTCTCCTTTTCATGTTTGTTTGTGGAGATTATATTTTTATCTGAACCTATATGTTGTTTGATGAAAATCCTAGCAAGGTAAAGGGGAAGATTAATCCACCTAATACAAAACTCTTTTAATGTTTAGCATTGGAGGTGGGATGTCGGAACCAAATCTTGCTTTTCTAAAAGTTAAAGTGCCAATTTTCTTTCCTACAACCAGTTCGAGTTAACTTGGTTTAGAACTAGCTGCAATAGAAAGTGGCCTAAATCTGCATTATGGAAGTGGAACTGTTATTTTTCCTTTGCTGTTTGATCTAGATATCCTCCATTAATTATGCAGGTTGCTTACTTTGAACAATGCACCCACTATTTCAGATCAAGTTGCTGTGAATGGTTTTTAAAAACTATCAGTTAATTCAGTTCTTTAGATGTATAGGTTTGGTGCTAGATGTTGCAGTCTGATTCATTTTGTTATTTAGCCTATTCACATCTCAGCTTTTGCAGGGTGCTAGCTGTGTTGTTCCATTGGATTGTCGGAGGGCGCGGGTGACATGCGAAGACAGTGTGATCTCCTTTCTTTGGTTTCCTCCATGTATTCGTATGTAAGTCCATGTTGCTGCAGCCTGCTCATAACTAATTATTTCATTGCCACCATATCCTAATTGAGCAACTGATTTTTGGAAGAAGAGCTATTAACATCTGTGAGCGTGCATCACAACCCATGCGCTGCCTCGGCCACGAGTTCCCTAAACTTTTCTCTAACTCATTTCTCTCTTCCTCGGTACCTGATAGGAGGAGCACGAGGTCAACGCCTAGGTCGTCGCTGACCCGATGAAGCCACCTACCAACCCCATCTGATTATCATTTTCGGATGCAGTCTTTTGACCTTCCACGTCGATGGTAAAGGAGTAGGTCTTTTCTCCACGGCCATCATCTACCCACCACGAGGTGAAATTTTTATCATCTTGATTTCGTTGTCTTTGGTTCTCCACTTCTATAAGCCAGGAACTATGTTCAGTTTTCCTATTTTCACTCCATTCACAGACCTAAAGAACTAGCTATTGATAGTCAGGAAGCACCATGGAGGCTGCAGGCTGCAGCAATGGTCCAAGAAGAACTAAGTGGAGTCCATCACCAAGAAGGTACCTCATCTCTCTGCCATGGAAGTTTGATTGAAAATGTGCAGATTCAGATCTGCAGTAATTATGATTTGACAATTAGACTTTTGTAGTTGCTGATTATGCTAATTACTTACTATTGCACTTATTACTTGAATCACTTTACCGCTGGAAGTGAAAGATTGGGCCAAAATCTTGCTCTTCGTGCATGCGAAAGTTTCAGCTTTATGCTTTGAACCATACTGATCTTGCAGCTATGTCATCACAGGTTTGTTAGTTTTACGCATTACTGATTTCCTTTTCACTGCTCATTTTTGCTTATTTCATGGTATCATGTTTTGCCCATCATTAATGATTCAAGAAATTGGTGATGAATGGTCGAATGCCCAATTTTGTCATCTCTAGCCACTTGATTTACCCGTTAGGATCCAGATATATTTTTGTATTTGTGCTTCTTTTCTCCTATGTATATGGATATATCTCGGCAGTTAGCACAAGGTTTTGTGCAATTGCATTTGTAGTTAAGCTTTTTGATCTTTCACTATCCTTCGGCGAGAGGATTTTGTTTCTAGCTTCGACTTAATATAGAGAATTTATTTATAACAATGTTATGGTATATTACAATGTCATACTGCTTGATGAAATGGAATTATCAGTATTCACTAATATTAATACATATTGGACCCTTTTCTTTCCTACAATGGAGAACGTAGCTGCAGCACGTTTCACTTCTTTGCACATCATGTTCCATAAAACTTCTGTAATGATATTATTTCTAGCCTTTTCCTCTCACATTTTTTATTTTGGCACTCCAATAGTACATGTTCTCTACTGTATATTCTCATGATGCTTTTGGTACATTTAGATATATTCTGGAGTGGTACTCATGGCTGTATTCGGTTCATTTAGAGCTAAACGTTCAGAATTCTTTTTGTTTCAGGAGGTTTTGCTATTGTAGAGGCTGCATTTTTCAACTTTTGAACATGTATATTTGTATGTCTGCACCCCGTGTCGTACATTTATCTTTTGCCTATTTACCGACTTTTTTCCCCTTGGTTTTACATGTGCAGACCATTCTCTTCTCACTCAGGCAATTTACTTCGCTTCTTCATATACGTATGTGATTGACATCATCATGGCGGTCTCTGATTTTGCTGTGTTCACTGTCCCAGGAAGGACTGTTAGTATACCAAGGAGGTTTGTGTTCTTGGTAAGTTTTGAAACTTGGGAAGAAGCTTTTCCTCATGGTGATCCTCACTTTAACTCCTAAAAGTAATGCATTTCAATTTATTGGTGAGTTTTTTCTTGGATTCAACTTGAAACATGGGAAGAAGCACTGGAAGTATGATGTTGTTGCCATTGAGGTATATTTTTCTAATATGGTATCATTTTCAGATTTTCTAATATATAGATAAATATGGAAACACACATGGAATATTTTGGTTCGTTTTAAAAGTCTAAACATCACCAATTTTGGTTCTTTTTAACAGTCCCAGAAGTTTTGATAAAGTTTCATTCAGTGCGGCCTACATATCACAATGGCCTCTAAGCTCAAATATTCCATTTCATGATGGGGATTTTTCGTCACACTCCATTTTCTGAAAGATAACCCCATTCACAGATCTTTATTCTTATATTGTGGTTTCTATGAGTTTCCCGACTTCCCGACTTTTGATTAAATAAGACAAAGAAGTGGTGTTATTTATTCTTGCTCACTCTCATATATCATGTTGATGTTCAGGCCTAACTTCACAAAACTTTGCTACACATTCACTTATATACAAGTGCTTCGTGTACATGAAAAAATGGATGTAGTATTTGGCCATGACATTTTTTTGTTTGCTTCAGTTCTTGGTTTGCATAGGGGCTTTGTTATGATAGTTATTCAGTCATGCAGGCTCTATCCTTAATTTCTTTCCAATACATTTCTTCTTTGAAGAGAGTCGTCCATTGCACATCACAACCCAGTCTTATTTCTCAATTTTCCTTCATGTGCATCTGATCCTTTAATCGGTTACATATTTGAGATTATCCGTGCTGATGGGGACTATTATTTTTCTGGTCGCCGCTAGGTGTTTCAGTACACTCTGTTTTTTGGTGACGAGCTCTGATTTGCTTCCCTGCATTTTAGAAGCTTGAACTGAAATATTTTCATGTTGTGTTTCAGGGTGTGGACTTATCTGGAGTTATGCAGTCACCACTCTGTAACAAAGGTGTTCCCAATCAATAGTGATTATTAAAGAAGCTCAAAGATGTTCCGTATCATATGAAGGTGATAATTATTACATTCGCGTTTTTGATCTTTTTTAAACCATGAATCAGGTTTCATTCTCCATCAAGTTCATATTGAGTTACATATATTTTAAGTTGGATACCTTATTGCCATTTTTCCTTTGGCACACACAATTATTTGTTTGATTGAGCTACAGTTTCAGATGACCAGTACTTAGTCGATGCTGAGCAAGAAATCTATATCTGTTTATTCCCATCCTGTAGTCTAGATCTACTCTAAAGTACATTTTTTCTCTTAACAATCTTGCTTTTCTGAAAGTACCTCTCGAGGTTGTGCTACATAGTGGTATGCTAAGTTCTGAGTAAACTAGCTATATGGATGGTGCTGCTTTGTCAATATTGTTTCTTCTTGATGTTTTTTGTATGTTAGGGAAGTGGCTCTACATTTTCAGCTGCAGTTTGCCAAATTTAATCTCAAGACCTTTTTATCTTTGTTTGTGCAGGAAAGTATTGTGCTCAATTTGTTTGCGTTCTATTCTGATGTACATCGATATATTGAGATCCCTCAATTTTTTTCCATGGTATAGGATGAATTCCTACAGCTCATCTCTTTTTGGCAAGTTGGGTGTCCCTCTCCGATTTCTCTTATGCTTATGTGCAGAGCCACTTAAATCAGCAGTATATGTAATACATGTCAAAGCATGTCTTAGTTCATTTTTTATCGCTTAAATGAGGTGTCGTTGCACATGATCTGTGGCTGTGAGGAATTCTAATATTTCTTATACTTAAAGTTCATGATGCGTATAAATTTTGTGCACATTCAGACTTTTTTGGAAATAATTTCTGTTTCTACATACACTCATATAGTTCAAGTACTATTTTTTCTGAAGTCATTTGTACCTTTAACTCAATATTCTAAATTTTATATACCGTAGGGTTTTCTCTTCATGTATTGTTCAAAGTCGAGCTCAGTGAAGTGTATCATTGAACCGATACAGTAGGTATATGAATTTTACCTTCAGCTTATGTCTTGAAGCTCTAAATGGTACGCTTAGTAACAGGAACATCATGTTGAAACTACTAAAATATTGATTTAAAGCATAATTTATAGTTCTCATTCTGCTTATGTAGTTGGGCTATGTTTGGTCTTCTACACAATTGTCAAATCATATGATGGTCGCCCTATATCTGTTTGATTTGATTGATGGCATGTTTGGCCCTTGATGTGGGTCACCGTTTTTTTTCCTTCGATTTGTTCCTTTGCCTTTGTCTCAATGTAGTCTTCTTCTCTTCAGTGTTCCAGGTTCTTTAGGTGTTCTTTTTGACCTTTCCAGTTCTTTGGCTTATTAGGTGCTTGCTCTTTGTTCTTTGAGATTGCTTTTCACATTCTCAGTTGGCCTCTTCACAAAGCGGTTTGCACACCTTGGACCAGCTGGGCATATGTTCCGGCCTTTCTCCTAGACAATGCATCCGCCACCTTATTTTTAATGCCCCTAATATTCCTCCTTTAAAAGTCCAAACTCACACTTGCTCATCTTAGCATGTAGCTGATTCCGCAGAAAAGTGTTAGTTGCAAGTGTTGTTGTCGCTCCTTTAGTGTTTTTTATGTTCTTAGTTAGTTTTTGTCTCTTTTAATTTTGCCCGTTTGATTTTACGGTGCTCTTTGTTTCCTCTTGGATTTTTCATCTTGCTTTTTAATTGTTCGGTTTCTTCTTCGATCTGATCTTCTCTTCGTTTTTTATTTCTTCTCCTATTTTTCTCATGGCTCTTTTTGTTCTTTCCGTGATCTTTTTGGGGTTGCTTTTTTACTCTCCCTTGGGTTTGTGTGTTTTGGTATGATGCATTCTCTCTTCTTCGTCTCCTATGTTATTTGTTGTTTTTGCCTATTTTTCGTATTATTTGATTTTTTTTGTTTATTTAGCTTCGTTCATGTTTTGCTTTCCCTCTTCTTTTGTTTTCATCTCTGCTTCCTTTTTTGGGGTTTTATTCTTCTTGCTGCTTTGTTTTTTCATCTTTTCTTTTTCAAGCTCCATGATCTTGGAGCTTATTTCAGCTCACACGGTTGTGGTTGCTCATCCTATTGACTAAAATCCAAGCTGATTGCTCAATCATTTGATTAAGCAAGTGGTGAAGAGGTTCTTGGATTCAGTAAAGATGAAGGTTTCTTTTTTCCTCCATTTGTTCTTACATGTTATGAATCTAATTTGATTATTTCACTTGATTTAGTGATGCCTGCTAATTCTTCGATCCAGACGAGATTTAGCAAAAGTCTCATGTGAGATGTATCGTGTTTATGCATAGGGGGATAATACAGTGTTTTCCATGTTTTTATGCACGTGGATATAGTACTGTGTCATTACTCATTACCATTGTTTAAGCAAAGGACATATTTTATCCAGATCTTATGATTTTGATTTACCGTGAGAAGAATCTCATTAGTTGTGTCGGAATTTAGGCTATGCAAAACAGTAGTTCTAATGTATCCTTTTCTACCTAAATGAACATGTGTGTTATTTTTATCTATCTAATCACACTACATGCTTATATGAGTTTTAACAGATTTTGGCAAAAATAATAATTTCGTACTTTGGTAGTTCTGCAATATAATCAACTCCTTGGGTTTACAAATGAACATGTTCAATCCTGAAGTAGATGTATGTATTATTATTTCTGTTTCATGGTTACATCACAACCATTGCTTCACCACTCTTCTCATCTTCTGTTAATTTGGTCATTTCAAAACGTGTAATTAATTATGCTCTCTTCCATTAATTTCTGTTAATTGCTTCAACTATGTGGGCATTGGGTAATTTTGTTTGGTATGGTTTCCATACTATTTATGTTGTTATCTCTTCATGCTTCTAAAGCCCAGGAAACATCCCTTCTTTTCAGTTCATGTTACACAGCTTTTCCAGATAATCTTCCACTAAATGTTTAGATCATAGTGGAAATCATCCAAACGCTATGGCTGAGCTATCAAGCACAAAACATTTTATTGCGGTTGGAACTTCATGGTGAAGCAAGAAATTGAAATAGCTTGAGCAGACGTTGTTCTAATAAGATGATAATTTTAAAAATGACAGGTAAATAGCTGGAGCAGGTGTTTATTGGCAAATATGCTAACCGAGTAATACATCTATGTTTCATCATTATTATTCTCACTTTATATTGAATATTCTTCATGAATGACTCATTTAACTGCATCTCACATGTACCAGGTTTCTTTTCTGCAATCATTGGCACTAATCAGGATTCCCAACAACAATGGCTTTGTCCATGTGAGCATCACACCTGTCCATGTGAATCCGTAAGAAACATTAGACCAAACTCCTGCATCGTGATGTCATGCGATCATCAGCTTAGTTACATTGTGCACTGCCCCCTCTCAGTTGCAGCGATGGTACTTTCTAAAATCCCTGATTCAACCCTATGTTTTATTTGTCTTGCAGAATTCTGGACTTGGTGCTACATGCTACCTGCCGGTATCCATGTTCTGCCTTTGGTGAAGCCTCGCCCTTGGAAGTATATGCGATGTCCTTTGTTATTTTTTGTTATCTGCAAGCAACACTTCCTGTTATTTCACTATGCGTAAATAATCAATGCTTTCTGAAGTGACCTGTTTATCTCACGGTGTCTCAGCCTATTGAGTTATACTACTATGGAACTAAGATAATGATCTGTAAGCGCTAGGCCTGATGACAAAATATTCCCTATTTTTAGATAAACAATGAGTAGTTTATTTTATTAGATATTATGTGGATGTTGTTTACCTTGGAGTTGCAATGTTGATGCGTGGATTATACAGTATACCCTCTTTTGTGATTCATATGTTTGTATACTCCCTATGAGCCACAATAATTGGTTGTGCTGCTGAGTTGTACCTTCTACTCCCTCCGTTTAGGTGTGTAAAGCCCCTCACCAAAAACTATTTGTTCCAAAACGAACAAGAAATAAGGCCCCAATTCATTAATTAGGCTAATTAATAGGAAACCATGCCCTCTCTTTCCCTCGTATTCCTCCACCAAGCCCACAAGTTTCGTTGGTTTCCATCTGCATGCAGGCAAAGTTTCAGCCCGATTGGTTCTCTCCTAGGGCCGGATTAATTAGGCTAATAATTGTTTTAATTCTTTGACCGCTGATTCGTTGATGATGCATGAGATTAAGAGACCGTGGCAGCCAGTAAAATCATACCTTGGTCGCGCTGCACTTTGTGAGGGGCCTTACACACCTAAACGGAGGGAGTACATGGTTTTCCAGCATCAATTAAAACGGATCAGAAGGAGCATTTATATTTTCGATTGGAGAGGCTCTTGCTTTTGGTGCTATAGAATTTTCTCTTTCAACTTTCATTCTTATTGCGATTCATATAAGTTTTACAAACTGGTGGAATATTAAAGATGCTTACCATACCCTTTTTTACCAATAATGATATCTATTTCCATGTATAATAGTGATTGACTATTGTGGCATATTATGAATGTTTAGCATAGCATTTTGCAAGTTGAATACCAGCGTCAACGGCGGGTGACGCGCGGCAAGCCGCGCCAAGGAATCTAGTAACTGTGAACGGATTGAGTATATAGTACCGATCCAAGCTACTTGCATCAGACACTTGAGTTTCCGCTGTAACCAAACAAAACAAGAAGAAGAAGAGCATATATACTTAATCAGGATGCTTGTGATAGAGTTGCATATGCCACTGCACCTAGGGGGAGAGTGAGGATCAAGAACACTTTCTCTTGCATGCATGCATGCCTCCGGGGGAAGTTCTAAGCGTCTTGTACCTCCCTTCCTTGTAGGTGCAGGTGCAAATGCAGCTCTATCGCAAGACCCTTGCTCTGCACTGATTCGACTACAAAGTTCTTTGTCTCTCTAGCTAAGAAGCTAGCTTCTCTTGCCACAAAGTCTGCTCACATCCACGTCTTATATAGCCGTCCAGTGATGAACAAAGTGTCGTCAATAATGGAGCTTAGAAATTGTTCTCGGTGTACATGGTGAGCCTTCGCACGTGGCCCGTCACCTAGCTTCACATGCGACTTGTACGGACGGGCAATGGCGTGACGACACGTGCCTCTTCACACGTGGCACACACGTGCAGGGACAAGGGCTTGAACTGTGGAGTGATAACGCCATGGAAGAAGAGCATATATGGTGCCTTTCGTGTTTCAAGGATACAGCATATTTGGTGCGTGGATCTTGTCCTCCCAAGCTCACTCTCAATCTTTATCACAAGGATTTATCTAGATATGCTTTATATTTACATGTGTGTACGGGAACACTACCACAGATTCTTAAACCACTAAAATGGACGCCTAAACCATTCCAGTAACAGGTCTTGTGCACATCATGCTGCTGAGTATATTGTCATCACTAAGGCCCCGATTGGTCTTACCGTAAAATAGCCAAAACGACGGGAAAATTTCCCGAGATTCTTCTATAGGACAACATCTTTTCTCAGACAAGCCTATGGACTCGTTTAAGGCAAAAGTAAACCTGCCATACAAATTGTGAGAGTGGTGCATCTTCAAGGGGGTGGGTTAGTAAAAAGAGTGTCATCGCGTTAAACAATTGCTTATTTCCCCATGTCATGATTCACGGTATTTACGATCACATCGGTTGGGCTACTACCATGGTAATTCACGTGGGTCTCAACCCATCTCTTTCGATACATTGTCTATCATATTTCTTGGTATTTTTTGTGAAAGGATCAGTCGTAGTATTAATGCTTTGGATGTAATCAAAAGCTATCACTTTGGAATCTAGCTTACATATGTCTTAATGACTTCATATTCTCCTTTGAACCATTCATTTTGAGAATTAAATTTTGGTGTTATCTAAGGTCACGAGGATAGCCGGCATTTTATTAAGTTGTCAACCACCGACAAGTCCATCAAGAGTTGACGAAGCCAATCTTCTTCAATCGGGGTTCTATATAATGATGTGAGTTTTGCTTTATTTGTTGAACTTGTTAAGATGGCTTGCTTGCAATAATTCTATGAAAGACCACCATGTACAAGTTTGAATATATGTTCGTTCATGTCATTTATCTCATCAATATCAGAAATCTAGTTCTAGTCGCAACCTTCAAGTACACTCGAATACTTAGTATAGTGGATGTCATAGCGCGATGTGTTCCCATTAGATAGTGCATTAAAATTTCAAGAGCATTCAAATGATCATCTCCCAAATTGGAAACAAACTGGTTAAGTTTTCTTATCGCAAACACGATGTCAGTTCTCTCGAAGCATATTACTAAGATCATATGGTTTTGGAGAAGGATTGAAACCTGAGTAACTAAAGTGACATAGAATCTTCTCCACCCAATGAGATTGCAGAAGTGTAATTCCACCAATTTAATTCTCACATAATGAGATCTTGCCCGCAAGGAGACCCCTATCCGACGTCTACATACATACATACATACACCATACATACATACATACATACATACATACATACATACATACATACATACATACATACATACATACATACATACATACATACTCCCTCCATTCCAAAAATGTAAGACATTTTAGCATTTTTTGGCCCAAACGTATCTAGACCAAGGATTTGGATTTCGGTTTAGGAAATTTACCGGTCCTGAACAAAATGGCCAAAATTCACGAATTTTGGTCTGATCTCGGACGAAAAGTAGGAACCTAAATTTGGATATTGGAACAAAAATTGACAGAAATTGGACCAAAAACTGGATTTTTGTGCAAATTTCGACCAAACTTCCAATATTTGATTTTTTTTCTAAATAAAATTCCCTAAAATACATAAGATTTCGTCCGGTAAATTATCTTACCGGTCCTAGACGAAATTGCCGAAATTCGGCCGGAATTCAGATTTTCTGGCCGAAATCCAAATCCCTGATCTAGACATGTTTTAGTGCAAGATTCGTGTGAATCTAACACTAAAACATGTCTACATGTGGGCCAAAAACTGCTAAAAAAATCTTACATTTATAAACGGAGGAGTACATATATACATACATAAATACTCATTCCATTTTTAAATATAAGTTGTTTTAGCCTTTGTCCACATTCACATGTATACAAACGTATCTAGATATGTTTTAGTGTGTAAGTTCACTCATTCTACTATGTATCTAGACAACATGTAAAACACCTAAAACTTTTTACATTTTAAAACAGAGGGAGTATAAAGCTATAATTATGGCTAGTTTGAATTCCATGTTTCCGCAATATGTAAGAAACAAGACTCCAATTTATTAAATTCAATAGGAAAATTCATACAACAAGCACAAGGAAATAATTTAAAAACCATTGGTAGGTAAATAATATGCATGCTAGCACCACATATAATGTTTCCTTGATTTCTGTGGAGTTCTAGCATGGCTTACAACATTTACATGCACCAGTAAAAATTCCAATTTCACAGAAGCCCGTTTTGAAACCCTCTTCGTGACAAGTGTCTTCGCACTCACTGTCCACCGAACATCCACCCTTGAACTTGCCACTTGGTCCTTTACACAATCCCTCCGGACAATGTCCATGACCTTCTGAATCTGAAAAACCATACATCAACATGAAAATAATGCATGCGATAAAATAAATCTAAACACAAACAACAACAATTTAACTAGTTTGATAAAAGTAATTGCACGTAAATCAAATTAATGGATTTACCCATAGCCATCATGAGTACGAGTAGAATCGCCATGATGACGAGCAGTTACAGCTTTCGTAGCGAATCCATTCTTGCAATAGATGTCAATTTTTATCGGTACTCACCTACTCGTTACGTTGAGAGAAGGATGTCACCTAATTCTTATATAAATGTAGACTAAGCGACATTGACCGACCAAGCGTTTTGTGGTTGACGACAGATGGATCTAGACCCTATATATTATTGGCTAATATTGGCACTACATGACCCTATATATTATTGGCTAATATTGGTACTACATGTAACCCCTATATATATAACTACCTAAAGTTAGTTTAGAAATGCACCTCATGTGCTATGTGACTCTTTTAAAAATAGAAAATTTCAGATCATATGATATGTTTGTGCATGCCTCTAGATGTAAATAGCATTCTTCATATTGAAAACTTAAAGAGTCCTTCACAAACATATATCATGGTAGAGAAATAAGAACAACAATCCCATGGTGTTTTTCCTTATTAATTAATAAATGCTCAACCTCGGTTGCCTCCCTCTTCGGCCGCTTCTCCGGCTACGCTATCATGGACCCTCACTCTGGCACCTTCACCACCGCCAGCGACTCACTTCGTTCACCCCAACACAAGACCCGCCTCGTCGTCGCCAGTCTGGCATGCTCCTCCTTCATATATGTGCATATCTCTGTGTCTGTAGCAGCGAGCTGGTGCTTATGTAATCCCATCTGGAAGCCGGTGGTGGTGGTAGTCTGGGTCGATCTCATCCGGTCGTGGTCTGGGAAGTGGAGTTGTCAGTCGAGGTCTTGGTCAGCAGCGACCGTGGTGGCATGACGTCGATGGCTATCGTGGGTTTGTCACGTCAGGTGTCATAGATGACTTCGTAGGTGTGGGATTACGCGAGTCAAGCATCTCCGAGCTTGGGATCGCAGGAACAAAGATCAACACAGATTTACCCAGGTTCGGCCCCCTCAATGTGAGGTAAAAGACCTACTTCCTGCCTACCCTAGATTGGTATTGATATGATAATCGAGGTGTTACAATGGAGGCGATCCGATCTGGTACTCGCCGTATGAGCTAGGGTTTAGGGCTTGATAGCTTGACCCGCTCTAAGTCCTGCGAGTCCTCTTTATATACACAGAGGCTCGCTAGGTTACAAAAGGAAACTTCCCCATAAGGAATACATCCACAGAGGCCTACTCGGAGACTACTTGGTCTTCACGTCCTCCGGGATATGTCTTCTAGATCTTTCCCCTTATGGCGGTTCAATATTGGGCTTGCTCCCAAGTGGGCCTTTGTCCGTGCGAGTAAGTTAAGTCGCACTGGGCCGCGGGTTAATCCAGAAAGTATTCCCCCGACATTAGCCCCCAAGCGTGGCCTGAACTTCATAGTATTTCTTGATCTTGAATGTTAGGCCGCGCTTTTCCTTGTTTCGCGACTTATAATTGTGCAGGATTGGCCTTGACTCGCACCTGGAAGATCATCTGACTTCGTGAGCTTCTTTGTTAGAGTATCCTGATAGCTTCAGAACTTGATGACGATCATCTTCAAATTTTTGATGATAATATGATGTAGCCCCCAAGGATTGAGAGGATGTATGTGGTAATCATCTCAATTCTTCTCAGAGAACTCTGAAGGTCATCACCTGTAACTTGATATCATGAATAAAACAATTGTTAAGATACAAGTAATTGTAATTGGTGTTGCCGTACTATAAGCAGTACATCGACCTCTAGTTAGGCCATCTGAATCCTTAAGTGGGCACTCGCGCGACTCAGTATTTCCTAGGAACATGTGTGTTCAGGGTCGAGAGCGGCCATGATAGGCAATCAAGCTCGATTGACGCCACACCCCAGTACTTTGGCCACATAATGCGAGTAGCAATCCAACTTAAGGTAAATTTGATAATTGCCAATAAATCGGCTGTTTCAGGGTAACAAAGACCCCAAGAAACATAATGATATTGCCATGATAGGCTAAGCTATGATAAGCTTTGATTATGATGACACATAAGGTCGCGCCTAGGTGGCAACCGAGTGTTATACATAGGGTTGGATCGCGCGTAGGTGGCGATCCATGGTGATACATGGGGTCGGTCGCGCCTAGGTGGCGACCAGAGATGATACAAAGTTTACGGCCGCGCCTAGGTGGCAGCCGGTTTCTGATACAAGGGTCGATCGCGCCTGGGTGGCGATCAGATGTTGCATAGGTCGCGCCTAGGTGGCGACCAAAGTTGAAGTTCTAGCCCTGAGTGGCTGTGATGATACTCAGCTATAAAGCTGGAAAGGATGATGCTTGGCTCTGATTAGCCTTTTCTTATGTATAGTACGGTCGCAGGTGTGCGACGTTCCAAGGGCGAGGTGCCTCGAGACGATCCTCGAAATCATGGCGTTCGCTGCTTTCTTCCCTTACATCCAGCAGGTAGTACGACCCATTGTTTAGCTTCTTGCTGATGATGTAGGGTCCTTCCCATGGAGAGGACAGCTTATGCATTCCCTTGTGATCTTGTTTAAGTCGCAGTACTAGGTCGCCTTCTTGAAAGGTGCGGGTTTTGATGCGTCTGGCATGATAGCGTCGCAAGTCTTGTTGATATACTGCTGACCTTGATGCTGCCAAGTCTCTAACCTCTTCTAATGTGTCCACCGAGTCTTGCCGAGCTATCTCATTATCTGTCTCGATGTAAGCCGCAACTCTTGGTGAATCATGTATGATATCGCTGGGCATGACTGCTTCTGCTCCATAGACCATGAAATATGGTGTAAATCCTGTGGATCTGTTAGGGGTTGTTCTTAAGCTCCACAGTACTGCTGGCAGTTCTTCCACCCAACATCCTGGAGATGCTTCGACCTTTTCAATAAGGCGCGGCTTAATTCCATGGAGAATTTCCTGGTTAGCTCGCTCAGCTTGTCCATTGCTCTGCGGGTGTGCTACTGACGTGAGGTCCAATCTTATCCCATTGTCTGCGCAAAATATCTGTGTAGCCCCTTCAGAGGTGTTGCTCCCATTGTCTGGGGGTACCGAAGCGGAATATGACCTTCTTCAAGAACTTGACTGCTGTTTCAGCCTCGCAATCTCCCACAGGTTCTGCTTCTATCCACTTTGTGAATTTGTCCACCATGACTAGAGGTGAGTTTTTCCGTTTGAAGACCGTCTGAAGGCCCTACCATGTCAAAACCCCATACGGCAAAAGGCCATGTGATGGGTATTGTGCGAAGTGCTTGAGCTGGCATATGATCTTGCCTAGCGTATCTTTGACATCCATCGCACACTCTGACAATTTGCTCTGCATCTGCTAATGCTGTTAACCAGAAGAATCCATGTCGGAACGCCTTTGCCACCAAAGATCTTGACGAAGCATGATGGCCACAATCGCCTGAATGAATTTCGTGCAAGATTTTTCGTCCCTCTTCTGGTGAGACACATCTTTGGAATGCTCCTGACACGCTGCGCTTGTATAATTCGTTGTTGATGATTGTATAGGCCTTTGATCGTCGTATGATTTTGCGCGCCTCAATTCATCGTCTGGCAGCACTCCGCGACTTAAATATGCCATGTATGGCTCTGTCCATCCTGGCTGTTCATGCAGGGCTGCGACTAAAGTTGAATCATCCTCTGGCTCTGCAATGTCAATCTCTGCTGGAGGTTTGACTGATGGATTGTGCAGTTCATCCAGGAAAACATTGGGTGGGACTGACTGTCTGTTGGATCCAAGCCGAGACAGGGCATCTGCAGCTTCATTTTGTCTCCGATCAATATGTTCAACTTGGTATCCAGTGAAATGTCCAGCAATTCTGTCCACCTCTCTTCTATATGCAGCCATGTTCGCATCCTTGCTGTCCCACGTTCCGAGACCTGCTGTGCCACCAAGTCTGAATCGCCAAAACAGCGTATGCGACTGATGTTCATCTCCTTTGCTATACGTAGACCATGAAGCAGTGCCTCGTACTCCGCCACGTTATTTGTGCAGTTGAAGTGTATCTGTAGCACATACCGCAGCTTGTCTCCCTTGGGAGATGTTAGAACAACTCCAGCCCCCGAGCCTTGCAACTGTCTTGACCCATCAAAATGCATGGTCCAGTATTTGGTTTCTGCCATGCTAGGAGCGACTTGGATTTCTGTCCAATCGTTAATAAAATCTGCAAGGGCTTGCGACTTAATTGATGTGCGCGGCTCGTAACTGATGTGATGTGGTCCCAACTCGATCGCCCACTTAGCGACTCTTCCAGTAGCTTCTCGATTACGAATGATATCTGCCAATGGTGCTGAACTAACCACAGTTATTGGATGCTCTTGGAAGTAGTGCTTCAGCTTGCGACTCGCCATGAACACTCCAAACACCAACTTCTGCCACTGTGGGTAACGCTGTTTGGAAGCTGTGAGGACTTCGCTCACGTAATACTGGTCTCTGGACAGGGTATTCCTTTCCTGTTCTTGTCTCTCCACAACCATGACAGCTCACAGCACGGGAATTTGCCGCTATGTATAGTAGCATTGGCTCTTTATCCTTTGGAGCCGCCAGAACTGGAGCATTTGTCAATTGATTTTCAAGGCTGTCAGAGCTTCGTCGCCTCTGCGTCCCAAACGAAGGTGTCTGATTTTTTCAACAGTCTGTACAAAGGTAGTGCTTTCTCTCCCAATCTTGATATAAAGCGACTCAAAGCTGCTACGCATCCGTAAGTCGCTGCACATCTTTTATCTTTTCTGGCTTTTGGAGATCCATCACGCCTTTATCTTGTCAGGATTGGCCTCAATGCCTCTTTCTGATACTATGAATCCTAATAGCTTTCCTGCTGGTACTCCAAAGACGCACTTTGTGGGGTTGAGCTTCATGTTGTATTTTCTGAGATTTGTGAATGTCTCTGCCAGATCACAATAAGATCCTGGCTAACTTGCGACTTAACACAATATCATCCACGTAGGCGTGAACGTTGCGACCTATTTGCTCATGTAGACAATTCTGAATGCATCTTTGGTAAGTCGCACCTGCGTTCTTCAACCCAAAGGGCATGCTGACATAACAAAAAGCTCCAAAGGGTGTGATGAAGGACGTCTTTTCTTGGTCCTCCTTTCATCTTGATTTGATGGTAGCCTGAATAGGCGTCCAAAAAGCATAACAGCTCGCACCCAGCAGTTGAATCAATTACTTGGTCGATTCGAGGCAAAGCAAATGGATCCTTTAGGCAAGCTTTGTTAAGACTGGTGTAGTCGACGCACATTCGCCACGTACCGTTCTTTTTCATAACCAATACTGGGTTTGCCACCCTTTTCATCCAATGGTGACTTGACTCGCCTTCCTTCTGGACACAACGCTCTAGATTTTCTATATTGCAGAATCGTTTGCATGTTCCTTGAAAGTTCTTAACGAAGGCATCCTTTAGTTCCTCCCAAATATTTATAGAGTTGGGAGGCAAATTTTGCAGCCATATGTGCGCTGCACCTTCTAGCATCATGTTGACGTACCTTGCACATATTTCCTCCGAGGCGTTCAAAATGCTCATCCCCATCTCGTAATTGTTCAGCCAGGTGGTTGGATCCATGCTGGCGTTGTAGTTTGTCACCTTGCGTGGCCCTTTGAAATCTTCAGGAAAAGGTTCTGATCTGATCCTTTCAGTGAAACACGCCGGTGCCTTAAGTCGCAAGGACAAGGCTGTGGGCGCGCCCGCGGGGTTATCTGTGGGCCGCGTTTGCACCACTGGCATATTCGCCTGTGCTTCTGCGACCTGCTCCTATTGTCTCTGTGCGACTCCTGATACGTTCTCTGGTGGCCTGCTTTGGACGCTTCTTTCTGCTGCAATCCTGTGATTGGCTGGTATGAGGGGCAGCTGTGCTTCGGCTTCCGCCTTATTGGCTTGTTGCAGGACTGCCGTACTTAGCATCTGAATCGCGCGCCGCGTCTCAGCATTGACCGGGTCGTCGCCTGTTGGTACCATCTGAGTCAATATATTAGCCGCAACATACATATTATCAACAGGGTTCTGGTAATGGCCCTACGGGGTGTGAAACCTCCTTGGTTGTCGCTGGGTTCCTTGATTTGTTGGTACCCTTCCTTCCGCAGTCGTCTGGATTCCCGTTCCCGCGGCTGGAGTGAGCGGGATTTCCACTGTTGGTTGAGTCGCGCGCAGTTGTGTTTGCGGGTCAACCTGTCGTTGAGTCGCAGCTAGCGCGGCTACTCTCTGCCGCTCCTGTTGGATTCCTTGATTTATCTGATCGAGCCTGTGGCGCTCCTCTTCCATCCTTCGAACCTCATATAGGAGCTCGGCTCTGGCGGCCTCAATTTCAGTCGCACGGAGGGCGGCGTTCGCGGTTGACACGGGGACAAGAAGTGGGTTGCTTGGAGGTGCCGATGCCTCGGCTTCTCCAGTAGTTCCTGATGCGCCTGCTCTCCGGTCGTGTAGACCGCGACTCGCGCCGTCTCTCGATCTGGTGATAATGCGACTTCTGGTGGGTAACCCCAGCAACTTTCTTCAAAGGCAGGTATAATGGACCCAAACTCTTGCGAGTCCATGCTTTCGACGGATTCTTCCCCATCATCGGCGACTTCTTCTACTGAATCACCTTCTTGGACCGGGCTAACAGATCTGCCACCGATGAAGCCGACGAAGATGTTGATGGATCCAAACGGGATAACGTGGCCGGTCTCCAAGTAATCTGCTTCCGGCCCCAGCTTGAATCGTCGATGAGGGGTGTGCCATTGACCGCGATGATACGGCCAAGAACAAGATCTTCAGCTCCCTTCATGGATCCTGCGCGGAACATGACGCTCTTGACCGCAGGCCCCACGGTGGGCGCCAACTGTCGTGGGTTTGTCACGTCAGGTGTCATAGATGACTTCGTAGGTGTGGGATTACGCGAGTCAAGCATCTCCGAGCTTGGGATCGCAGGAACAAAGATCAACACAGATTTACCCAGGTTCGGCCCCCTCAATGTGAGGTAAAAGACCTACTTCCTGCCTACCCTAGATTGGTATTGATATGATAATCGAGGTGTTACAATGGAGACGATCCGATCTGGTACTCGCCGTATGAGCTAGGGTTTAGGTCTTGATAGCTTGACCCGCTCTAAGTCCTGCGAGTCCTCTTTATATACACAGAGGCTCGCTAGGTTACAAAAGGAAACTTCCCCATAAGGAATACATCCACAGAGGCCTACTCGGAGACTACTTGGTCTTCACGTCCTCTGGGATATGTCTTCTAGATCTTTCCCCTTATGGCGGTTTAATATTGGGCTTGCTCCCAAGTGGGCCTTTGTCCGTGCGAGTAAGTTAAATCGCACTGGGCCGCGGGTTAATCCAGAAAGTATTCCCCCGACAATGGCGGTGCTGGCGCGAGGCTGGAGGCGCGGTTAGATTCACATAGGCTGCTGTCAACAGTGACAGGACTGGGTTCGTCGATCAGTACAGAAGAGATTGGGGAGGAGAGGAGGCGATGCAATAGAGGCACTACGTTTTGCGGATTGTTTAGACCCAATTGGGTTTTAACGATACGTCTAAGGTGAATGAGACAATTTTACTTTCTGAGTATTTACAACAAATCTAAACGTTAGAATGAAAAAGGTGAT
Organism: Poa pratensis; assembly: GCA_947311845.1. Classification (NCBI taxonomy): domain Eukaryota; kingdom Viridiplantae; phylum Streptophyta; class Magnoliopsida; order Poales; family Poaceae; genus Poa; species Poa pratensis. The sequence continues at coordinate 117,942,543 of CAMZMU010000052.1, forward strand.
CGGACGACCGGGAATGCTAAGGGCGTGAAGAGGAGGCCTGAACTGCTCAGTTATAATGTCCCTAGTATGTTTTTTGGCAGTCCAATACTTGAACTATCACAGTCAGAGTCAGGCCTTGTTTACCTCTAGCGTATTTTAGAGGATATGAGGGGATTATTCTGGATCCCGGAAAATCCCCACTAGTTTGTTTACTTCTAGTATATTTTAGGGTATCGGAGGGGATAATCCTCAAATATCCCCTACCAATCATCTCATTTTTTGCTAACACAAAAACTCTAATCCATGCTAGTGTATTGTAGGGAAAGACTATTTGTGGGCATTCGTGGGGATTGGGTGTTCACCAAATCCCCTTCCATCCCCACTTTTCCCATCCCCTAAAATACCTTGAGTAAACAAGGCCTCAGTGAACTGCGAGGGAAAAAAATCCTATTTTCAGTGTCTAAATTGGCTTGAATCGCAAGCATTTAGCAAATCAGCCTCAAGTAATTTTGTTCGGCGCAAATCCAAACATGTGTTACTGTAAATATCAACTGCTATGTTTTCATCATCTGTTTGTTAATGCAATTTTAAGCAGCCATTTTGCAATTCTTCACATTCGACCAAGTTTTCTCCACTCCCCTCCGCCGGAGCCGGAGCAGATCCTCGCCGCCCCTCATCGCTGCGGCGGCGGGGGTGGGTGGGGGTTGCGCTTCCGGTCTCCCGGCGTGTAGATAGGGTAGTTTTAGGGCTCCTCGGTGGCGGTGCTGGGAGAGGCTCGGCGCTGATAGGAGCGTTCCGTGCTGGACCTCGATCTCCTCGGTGGCGCTCTGTGGAGCGGCGTCGGTGAGGTTCCTGCGTTGTCTCCTCCCGGATCTGCGGATTTGGTGGGGATTTGTGCTCGCCATAGTTCCAGCATTACGGCAAACCCGTGTCAAATATATAGCGGATTTGGGCGCTCTAGCCAAAACGAATCCTATTTCGGCTATGACCTTCTCCATTACAATGTTCTCATACGCAGGAATACCCCCGTTAGCCGGCTTTTGTAGCAAATTCTATTTGTTCTTCGCCGCTTTGGGTTGTGGGGCTTACTTCCTAGCCCTAGTGGGAGTAGTGACTAGCGTTATAGGTCGGAGGGCGGTCGTCGTGGCGGAGGCGACGGCCGGCCTGTGGAGTTTTGGTCCCTCGCCCCCTCCTTCGTCTTCGTGGGGCTTCTCCTGGCCTTGCTTTGGGGTTGCTGGGGGTGGTGCGGCGGGGAGCTTCTGCTGGGTGTTGGCTCCCTTCGGCGCCTGTATAGGAGTGGTTTCTGCGGGATCTCGGAGCTCACCGGCGTCTTCTACTTCGTCTTGTACCTTCCCTCTCCGGCCGGCCGTGGTGGCGAGGGAGTGGGTGTGGTCAATGCGGATCTTCGGCGGCGGCTCCGGCAGGCCTTCTTCGAGCTCGGTGCAGGGTAAGTTGGAAGAAGGGTGGTTGCGAGGTGGAGGTGCCTTGGCCGTATCCGTTCAGTGTTCTTCGATCCCGTTGCTTGCGGCGGGTGGCTTCTGCGGCTTTCTTCATGTTTTGGGCGTCTCTTCCCCGGGTTGGTGGTGGCCTGGCTCCTTCTTCTTCGACGCTTCGTCGTTGTCGAGGTCTGCTCATGGCGTTGCGGTGGTTCAGCGTTCTTCGCTGTTGTGCTGAGTTCTCGGCTTGTTCGTCTGTGTGTTCCTGTGCTCTCTTTGTGTGTTTGTAATCTGGTTTGAACACGCAGTGTTGATCCTTTCAAAAAAAAAAAGAACAACAGTTGTATTGCCAAGCCTACAAATTTGCTTGCCTGTTTGAGGGTCGATGTTAGAGCGTTGAATTGGAGATGTCCTACTAGCTCCCATTCGTACCCCTTCTCGCACCTGAAAAAGGACAGCGGCTGCGGAACGGAGGCACTCGACGGGAGGCAAGGAAGAGGAGGCGACGCAGCGACTCCACGGCGGCGCGAAGGTGAGTTCTCCGGCGATGCTCCCTCTCTCTCTCCCCCGATGGCACCGGCCTCGGCCCCGGGCAGTGCGCCTCGCCCCATCCACCCGCTCGACCAAGTTCTATCCGATGTGAGCCTCGTGCTGAGCAGCTCCGGTGGAGGCCGGCCTCCTCCGCCTGCGCCCCATGGTAGAGGACCCCTCGCCCCCTTCCTCTTCCAACTCCTTTCAGTAGACCAGCCGCTGGAACCTTACTCCCTGTAAACCCTAAATCCCCCAACTAAATCAAGATTTCTCCTTTTGTTTGACCTCTGCGGCGCAATTCGCAAAGGATTTAGGTCAGAGTGCGATCTAAAGGCTGTTATCTCTTTTTCCCAACAAAAAAAAAACTGATTCGAAGCTTTTCAGGTTGTGCAGAATTAGCTGTTCTGGTCGATTGAAGTGTTGCTGATTGAAACTATGTTGCTACTTATGACAACCAAACTATGTATGCTTGTAAGAGACTTGGGAACTGTGTTGCTCTTGGAAACTATGTTTTGCTCTTATGATAACTAAATTGCTGTTGTCGTGACCATTTTGTAGACCATTTTTTTCCCATATATTTTGGAACAATGTAGATGCGGTGAACAATTTCTGCAATATGTTCAGTACTTGAACATATGTAAATGTTGTGCAGATTCCATTTTTAGACGTGTACAGAAAAGTAGAAACTTCATACTCATATAAGCGTGCAATTCCACACTCTGACCATCCAAACAAGTTTTGGAATTGCTGCCTCACTGGGATTCCATGAGCCAATTCAATGAACAACCAAACAGCAGAATATGAATTTAGGCCATTTTTAGTTTTTTCGGTGATTTGGTATTCCTGCACAATTCAATTCCATGCCTCCCAATATCGACATCCAAACGTAGCCTTAGTGATTTAGAAATGGAACAAAATTGAACTAAGCATTTGAATTTGTTTACTTGGTCTATCCACACTAGTTTTTTCTTTTACGGGAATTATTCTAACTAATTCATACACACTTATTGATGTCTTATGTTTATGTTGTCCCAGGATTCTGGTTACCAAGCGCTGATGTGATGGACATCCTTCAGAGCGATCCTTATACAAGGAGCAGCTTGCAGCTGCAACTCAGTGACACCTCCACATCCTTCGAGAATAACATTGTGGATTTGGTTAAGCATGAGGTTCCCACCCCTCGAGTTGGCATGACTTTTGAAACAGTTGATTTGGCATACCAGTCTTACTTGGAGTATGGATACCGCGCAGGCTTTGGGGTCTCAAAAAGAACTTCACATAGTGTTGATGGGGTAAAATACCGCGCAACATTTGTTTGTTACAAAGGTGGCATTGCTAGGATTAAGCCTGGCCTAAAAGCCCGAAGAAGGCTTGTTGCCAAGACTGGCTGCAAAGCTATGATGGTAGTGAAGTATAACGCAACTGAGAACCATTGGGAAGTAGTCTTTGTTGAGCTGGAGCATAACCACCCATGTAATCCTGAAATGGTGAGATTCATGATGTGTTTTAAGGATCTCCCTGACTGGCAAAGGGAGCACCGCCCCTTCAATGCGAAGACTAGGTTGAACCCGAAGATTCATTCTGGTAGAGGCAGACCACCCAACCAAAACAAAGATTTCATGGTGAGGTCCTTCTCCCAGTCAAATTATTCAATTGAAGCAGCTGGCAAGTGTGGAAAGCTGAGTTTTGCAGAGGGTGATGTTGAGGCACTATTGGTCTTTTTTGATAAGATGCAAGCTCAAAATTCCAACTTTTCTACAACTGGGACATGGATGATGAAGGCCGTCTCAAGAATGTTTGCTGGGTCGATGCAAGATCTAGAGCTGCATATCAGCATTTCAGTGATGTTGTCTGCTTTGATACCGTTTATCTGACATACCAGTTTGTCATTCCATTGGTTGCTTTTCTTGGAATCAACCATCATGGTCAGTTTGTCTTGTTAGGATGTGGTTTACTGGGAGATGAGTCTCCAGAGACTTTTTCATGGTTATTCAAGAAATGGCTAAAATGTATGAATGATAAAGCACCTGAAGCAATTATTACCACCCATTCGAGACCAGTAGTCAAAGCAGCCTCTGAGGTATTTGTAAATACACGTCACAGATACAACCTTTGGCATATAATGAAAGAGCTTCCTGAAATGTCTGGAAGAGTTGAGGATAAGGAGGCAATTAGCCTGAGAATGAAAAAGGTAGTCTATGACACCATTACATCAGCTGATTTTGAGAGGGAATGGGTTGAGATGGTCAATCAGTACAACCTTCATGATAATCGCTGGCTTACAACCTTGTTTGAAGAGAGGGCAAAGTGGGTGCCGGCATATGTGAAAGATACTTTCTGGGCTGGTATCTCTACTGTTCGCCGCAGTGAACGGTTGGAGGCCTTTTTCGATGGATACATTACACCGGAGACCACAATAAAGACATTTATTGAACAATTTGATACTGCTATGAAGCTTAGATCTGATCGTGAAGCCTATGATGATTTCCGTTCATTTCAGCAAAGGCCACAAGCCCTGTCTGGTCTGTTGTTTGAGGAGCAATTTGCAAATGCTTACACAATAAATATGTTTCAGAAGTTCCAGGATCAGCTAAAGCAGCTAATGAATGTGAATTGCACTGAAGTCAGTAGGAACGGATCGATAGTGACCTACACTGTGACTGTCATTGGGAAGGAGAGGAAGTTTGACTATAGAGTGATGTATAACGGTGCCGAGAAAGAAGTGTGGTGTATCTGCCGGTCATTCCAGTTTAAAGGTATTTTGTGTAGCCATGCTCTTGCAGTCTTGAAGCAAGAGCTTGTGATGCTAATACCTTCCAAATACATTCTTGATCGGTGGAGGAAGGACTTCAAATGCCCTGAGGAACCTAAGGAAACTCCCATCTCACCAAAAGCGGCAAACACTACAGGGAAGGGTGCACAGCCGGAAAATGTCCGTGAAGATAAAGTGGACAACCTCTACAATGATGGCCACCAGTACTTTGCTGAGATTGTGGAAATGGGAGCAACTGATCCTGATGCAATGGAGTATGTTCTGTCTGTGATGAAAGAAGCTAAAGAGAAGGTACGCAAGTTTGAGGAATCTCGAAAAGAGAAAAGACCCGGAGAGTCCAGTTTCTGCTGGTAAGAAAGGTGATAAGTCTCAGAAGCCATCTGATGAAGGTGTGGGAAATAGCACATCAGTCTCAACACCTGCAAATCCAGCAACGGCTGCAGTGGCAGCGCCGTCATCTACACCGATGTCAGTGCCTCCAGCAATGATGGCTATGGCAACGACGTCGGCAGCTGTGCCACCAGGAATGTATTTTGTACCGATGCACCCACATATGATTTTTCCACCCTTCACCCCTGGAGTACCGACAGCAGTACCACCTCCCATTGCGCCACCCCAGCAACAACAGCCAATGTGGTGGGCAATTCCTCAAAGAAGAGAAAGAAAAGAAAGGCGAACAATTGATCTTCTAACACCCGTGAAGTAAGCTAATTTCAGTGTGCTGCTCCTATCTTTTCCTTGTTTTCCAACGCGGCCCTATAATCAATTGTTCATATCATTTTTCTTACAATTCCAGGCTTAGAAGTTTGTCCCTTTCATCCTTACATGTTTTACTGATTTATCAGCATCTGTTGCTACAGGATGAACTTCACTTCCAGATCGCCTGCTGTACATAACCACCCTTGGTTTGGAACCACTGATGTTAGCTATTGCTGCTTCTGAATGTTAGTCAGCTTCTGATCTTGTGGATTATGATTTCGAGGAGGCTGGTACTTTGTAGTTGGTACGTGCGGCTTTTATCTTTCGGTAGCTTTCGCCGAATTCTGTAATCACACTATCTACGGCCAGCCACTGATGCTTATCAGTTTCCTGTTAGAGAACGCTAATATGTTCATCGGACATACGCTCACCATCTGTTATGCTGTGCTGTCGGTGCCCAAGCATGGTGGTGCATACTGCATAGCAATGTGGCCAGACCTGGGCTGATGGCCTGCTACCTCATGGGTAGCTGGGTAAGCCAATGGGTCACCTGTTTCTTGTTTCGTCATTGTAAGCGGGAATGTGCAACTCGGGTAGTTCTGATCCTGTTTTTTTTTTGGCTGATTGGGTGAACCTTTGTTGGCCTTGGTGCGGAGACGAGTGTCTTGATTGCTTGTCAAAATGCATCTTTACCACCATTTTGTTCATGGACCTTTTGAGCGCTCTCTAGTACATTTTCCTAACAAATTTTTGGTCAACTCGTAGTCTTGCTAACCTTGTATTTTTGGTGTTGAGTCCGAGACGCATTTCTAATGTATCAGTTCTGTCGTGTCAATACTAGGGCATCTCCAACCGTTGTGCTCCCAGGCCGAATTCCGGCACTAAATTGGGCCGCCGGGGGCCGGTGCATCGGCGCTATTTTGCGGCCTTGGGGTGGCATTGTTCTAGCCGTGACGAAACCCAGGAACGAGCCCAACATTTAAAAAAATACAAATTTAGGCGAAATTCATACTTTATATAGGCCAAGTTCGCATAGTTTCAGGCCAATTACAATACAAAGACTTAAAAAACATAAGTAAACTAAACACGCCGCTCTACATGCCCAGCTGGCTGTAGAACTGCGTGTAGTTGCTGTCGGAGTCGCTCGGCGGGGCACTGGAGGATGGGCCTGCGCCGTCGTCGCCGCCGTGCCACCTGCTTGGCCCTGGCATCGTCGGTGCCTCCTCCTCGTCGCTGTCGTCGAGGATAACGATGCCTCATACCGCTCCTGCTCACGAGCGTCGCGCTCGAGCAGCCTCGCCTGGCGCTCGGCCTCCTCCTACTGGTGCATCTTGAATGACCAAGCGCAGGCGAAGTCTGCTTCCGCCGGCAGGACGTCATTGAGCGACATCTGCTCGGCAAGACGCTGGTCGGGGAACTCCTCCGGGTCCTTCAGCGCCACGTAGTTGCGCGGCGCTGACCACTCGGGCACGGTCTTCGGCTTCTTGAGAAGAGCGCCGCCGGTGCCAGGCTCCTTCGTCGGCTTGACGAGGCGCAGGAGGCCCCGTGGCGGCGAGGGAAGGCGGCGGCCGGAGTTGAGGACGATGCCGCCACTGGGCCTACGGGGCGGCGTGTCCTCCGGCTTGGGCTTGACGCTAACAAACCCGGAGCGGGGCGTGGACTCCGAGATCGGCGTCGAAGAGGAGCGCGGGCCGGAGGAGGAGGAGGACGAGCCGCCGCCCATCTTCCTCGGCATCCACGACGACGAGCCGCGGCGGCGCGAGATGGCCGGAGTCCGGGGCGGCATCGTCGGGCGAGGGTTGTTGCCCCCGTCGATGTAGTCCAGGACGTAGCTCAGCGTACGCCCTGGCATGCCCCACCACAGCCTACGGCCATCGCCGTTGTTCCTGTCGGAGACGACGCCGTTGCTGTTGGTGTCGTCGAGCTCCCGTCGATGCCGCTGGACGAAATACTCCATCCAGAAGGCGAAGTTGGCGGGGTCCCAGCGCGGGTCCGCCGCCTGCTCCTCCGTGAGCCCGACGAGAACCTGCTGGATCTCGGCATCGCGATCCGCCCCTTCTGGTGGCGGCGGCACCAGAACGCCTCCGGCGCTCAGACGCCACTCGATGGGGACGCTCATGTCGGGCGGCGCTGGATAGCCCGCCTCGTACAGCATGCGCGCCTCCCAATCATGGAGGAAACGCCGGCTGAAGCCGTTGGCCGCCGCACCGTCGCCGGCGTAGGGCTCCGCCATGGTCTCGGTGTGGGTGGGAGAGAAAAGGCGACAGAGGGCGAGAGAGAGTGAGATGCGGTTGTGATCTGCACGGCGAGGGCTTTTATAGCGGCGGGGAAGGCCAGGCGGCGGGGCGGTGGCGTACCATTACATCGACGCGTGCCATGCGATTGGACGCGTCGCTGCCCGCCTGACTGACGCGGCAGGCCTTTGACTGGCGCGGAAGCCGAGAAGATCAAGACGACGACCAATGGTTTTTTTTTCATTTTGTTCGTACCCTTTTCGCCTAGTGGCTGACAGAACGGGTCCGCCGTGCTTTCGCGCCATTTCGGCTCCCCCAGGCGGAACCCAGGGAGCGACGACGCTATTTTTAGGCCGAAACGGCGCTATTTGGGCTCCGGGGGGCGATTGGGAGGAATTCGGCGCTATCAGGGCGAAACAACGCTATTTCACGCCCTGGGGGCGCTGGGGGACGGCTGGAGATGTCCTAACTGCAAGGTAAACTCAAAACATTGTCAAACTTTGTAAGCTGGTTGTGTCCATTTGGGCTTTTTCTATGACTACTACTCCCTCTGTTCCACAATGTAAGATGTTCTAGCTAGCTTACATGTTAGGTAGGTACAAACCCAAATGAGTGTACATACACATTAAAATATATCCACATATATCTAGATACATATGAATATGGACAAAAGTTAAAACATCGTTTATACTCACTCCGTTCCAATTTAATTGACTTCCTATCCACCATATGTAGATGTATCTAGACATGGGGTGTATCTAGACATGGGTACATCCACATGTGGTGGATAGGAGGTCAATTAAATTGCATGTCTAGATACATCCACATATGGTGGATAGGAAGTCAATTAAATTGGAACGGATGGAAGAGTATTTAGGCATGTGTAGATACATCCAGTTGGATAGGAAGTCAATTAAGGAAGGAAGTCAATTAAGGAAAACACTCTGATCATCCGGGGGATCGCGTCCTTGCGTCCTCCGCCTTCTGCATTCGCCACGTGTCCCATGTCGTTGGAACCCCACAACCCGTTTTTTATCCTTTTTCTTTTGACTTTTCCTGCTCCGGTCATCTTCTCCACGAAATCCCCTGCGTTTTGCGCCACCGGGACGCATCCCTTGCGCGCGGCCTGGACGGAACACCTTCACGCCGCCGCCAGACGGATCCACTGCGCCGCCTCCAGACATCCTCGCCGGCCTTGGGCCTCCTTGTGTGTCGGCTTCTCCGACCGGACCCTCCCTGACCGCGAGCGGCCACCGTCGCGGTCACTCCCCGGCCCAGAGTCCCTGCCGCACGCCGCCGCCGCTGCTGCTGCTGGCGTCGTCGATGGTGTCCTAGGAGCGACCAGGCCCGACAGCTGCACCGCCGCCGGACAGCTCCCCTGTGCGTCGCCGTCGCAGCGCTTCACCACCACGCGAGCGCGTCGCCCTGGCCTAGGGCGCCTCCGCGGACCTCCTGCCCGACCTCCCGCCGTGGGCCCCTGTGCTGAGCTCCACCGCGTAGACCTCCATAGTGGTGAGCAGGTTCACGCCCTTGAGGTCCTTCCCCGAGATCAGGGTCAGCTCCAGCGCCTGCTGCGCCATGGCGATCGACCCTCGAGGATTCGGTTCGTGTGGGGATTGTTCGGCTCCCTCCTGCCGGAGAGCTTTGGCCGCTGCCGCCATGGGAGCAGTGGACGCTCTCGGACGAGGTCGCAGTCCAGGCCAGCAACTGCTCTGCTGCTGCTTGCCTTACATGTGCTAGGAGATAGTAGCAATTTATTTCTCCCTTTGCTTTTTTTGCTACATGCGGTGCAAAATCTTGTGAGTTCCGTAGCTCATTTTTACTTTTTTTATGCAAATCTAAATTTATGTTTGTAGCAAATTTCGGATGCAATTTCTTTTTGGATGTGGTGCAAATGTTTGGATGTATTGTAGCAAACTGAATCTCCTATTTATGCAAATCCACATATCATTTGTAGCAATTTTCTTTTTTGATACATTTTGGTGCAAATGTTTGGAAGTTTTGTAGCAATTTATTTTCATTTTTTATGCAAATCTGTAGGTCGTTTGTAGCAAGTTTCTTTGTGCTGCCAAAAAAACACGACTTTGCTATCGACAGTAGCGATGCTACCGACGGCGCACGGTGTTGCTACCCACGGTGCACGGCAGTGCTCCCGACGGTAGTGACACTGCTCCCAACAGATAGCGGCGCTGCTACTGCGGTGTAGCTACCAACGGTGCGCGGCGATGCTACCGACGGTAGCGATGATGCTCCCGCGGCAGTGTTGCTACCCACGACGATGCTCCTAACGGAGCGGCGCTGCTACTGACGTTAGCCGGTGAAGCTTCGACGGCGTTTTCCCCGGCGACCATGGTGCTGCTGCATCGGCGACGCCAGCGAGGTCTCGTCAGATTTGCTATTATAGCAAAAATTGCTACAAATAGAACTTTTTTCTCCATAGAAGCATTTGCTACAAGCAGCATAATTTTTTTGCTACGAATTTTTTTTTTTTTGCTCCATAGAAGCATTTTGCGGGATTTGAGAGAAAATTGAACTTTTGCTACAATAGTACAAAATTCTTATAACAAACGAACCATTTTTGCTTCATAGAAGCATTTTGCGGAATTTTGGTGGGAATTGGACATTTAGCTACAATAGTTTTTTTTTTTTGCTATATGAGGTGCAAATTCTTGTAAGATTTGTAGCAATTTTATTTCTCCTTTGACGCAAATCTATAGAATTATTGTAGCAATTGTCCCCTCTGTAATTTTTTTAACGTGATGCAAAGTAGCAAAACAAATCTCTTTTAATGCAAGTTCACATAATTATTGTAGCAAATGTCTTTTTTTACATGCTACAACCTTTTTCTTTACGAGATGTTGCAAATTTTCAGTGTGGTGCAAATTTAAAAAATAGCTGTAGCAAAAATTTGTTCCTATGAGATCTCCGGCGAGTTCTCCGGTGCTACCGCAGGCAAAGGTCGGGTTCTGCGACGCAGCGACGACGCTGCTATCACTGGCGACTGCGGTGATGCTGCATGCTGATGCTACCGACGTGACGACGCTGCTATCACTGGCGACGGCGGTGATGCTGCAAGCTGATGCTACCGACGTCTGGCGACGTTGTTATCGACGAGTCGGCGATGCTAACCGATGGCGCATGCCATTGTACCGACTATTCCATTGCAAATCCACATAATAAAGGCTGTAGCACATATTTCTAGGGATTTCAATGCATGGCGGCAATGCTTCCGACATCGCATGGCATTGCTACCGACGATACTGCCGACGCGCGGTGTTGCTACCGACGGCACGCGGCGATGCTACCGATGGAGTTCACTGTTGCTACTGACGAGCCATTATGCTACCCCGACAATACTACGAGTTGATGCTACCGATGTCTCGCGACATTGCTACCAACGAGCCGACGATGCTACCAACGACGCATGGCATTGCTACCGACGAGCCGGCGATGCTACCGGAGACGCGCGACGTTGCTACGGATGACACGCAACAATGTTACCGACGACGCACATTTTGCTCCGTAAAAGCATCTACGATGATGCGAGTGAGCGATGCCTCACCGGAGCTCTGGAGAAATATGCTATCTTGGACCATACACGTTGTTGCAAGCGTCTACCATGCTGTTGCTGTCAGCAACGCCGCATCGAGGTGTTCTCCAATGTTGCCAGCGGATTTGCTACAATAGCAAAAAATTGCTACAAAACTTTTTTTTAATAGAAGCATTTGCTATGAGCAACAGAAAAAATTGCTATGAATTTAACTTTTTGCTTCGTAGCAATTTTTTGTGAGATTTGAGAGAAATTTGAACTTTTGCTGCTGTAATAGTTTGTGATATTTGTTAGAGATTATGGTGATTTTGTTGCAAATCTATACGCAGCAAAAAATTGTTGTTCAATCGTTTTCTTAAAACGTTGTGCCAGAAAGTCACACATGCATAGATGGAGAAAAGTCAAATAGTATCATAGCGTCACAGGACCAGCACATGCAAAGCAGCAGAGCGGAAAGCTAGGAGGAGAAGGGACAGCGGCGTGAGCGATCCGCCCGCGCGCGGAGAATTTAGACGACGACTGGTCAAGGAAAGCGACGCCTTGGTTTTTTCTGCATGCGACTCGGGGATGCGGGATCCAATTTGCATCGGACGGCTCTCCACTCGGGGATCGGCGCGCAGGGCCCTGGGGACGCTCCGTTAATTAAATTGGAACGGAGGGAAGAGTATTTAGGAACTGAGGGAGTCCTATAAAGCTGCGCATCGTGGATGGCTATCCTCTAAAAAATTTAGGACTGAACCTTCATGACGCAGCGAAACCATCACCATTTAGGCTTGCTTGCGCCATGCCATGACACAGCGAGAAGCCCGGTTGTCAGGACCCGATACGACGAAGAAGAGCAAGAACAAGAATAACAGTGATATACTGGAGGTAATTGGACTAAATGAAGTAATTGGAGGATAAATTGCATAAAAGGAAAGCAAGGTAGAACAAGAACAGGAAATGAAATTTAGGGTTTTCTCATATCGCGCCGCCCAGCCACCCACTCTCCCGGTTATAAAGAGTCCCCGAGGAGCCGCGAATCAGTTTGGAAAATACAAATTTGGCCATAGTTTGCCAGAATTACAAATTTAAAGGGTAATTGAATCTAAGCCGTCGGATGGAAGTGAAGCGTCATCTTGGCCGTCCTTCTTGGATCGATCCACTCAAGGGATCTTCTGCGGCTGCTGCGGCTGTGGCTAGATGATGAACAGGTTCAGAACCTTGTGGTCTTGACAATACCCGCGGACGAAACCAGACTTCAAGGCTGGAATATTGGAAATGTAGACTGGATGAATGAAGCGTCCTCCCACGTAGCTTCCTCAGTTGACATATTCTCCCAGTGCACAAGCCACTGTGGTACAGCAACATCGAAATTGCCAGCACTGCGAGGAAATTGCCTGTATTGCAGAACTGCTACAGGAGCTACCTTGATCTTCCCATCAGGAGTGAGGAGAGGGAGTGTTGGATTTGGAACTGCTTTAGGTCCAATGTGCTTCTTCAACAGGTTCACATGAAAGACATTGTGGAGGAGCGTACCAGCAGGAAGTTGGAGCTTGTATGAAACATTGCCAACCTTCTCAAGCACTCGGAAGGGGCCATAGTATTTAGATGACAGTTTGAGAGCATTGCGCAATCCCAGAGCAGTTTCTCGATAGGGTTGCATCTTTAAGTACACCATGTCGCCCACTTCAAACTTTCTTTCAGTTCTCTTTAAATCAGCATATTTCTTCATTCTGTTCTGTGCCTGATGTAAATTCGGTTGTAGTGCCTTAAGCATGTGATCCTTTTCTTGCAATGTTACCTCAACCTCTGGTGAGACATCACATGGCACCGAGATATCATTGATGTGAGGTGGGGGATATTCATACAAAGCTTCAAATTGTGTACACTTGAGTGATGTGTGGAATGATGTATTGTACCACCATTCCGCAACTGGTAACCAACTAGCCCACTTCTTTGGTTCCTTGAAAGCCATGCTGCGCAAATACTGCTCCAAACACTGGTTAACAAGCTCAGTTTGACCATCAGATTCTGGATGCTAAGCCGTGCTAAAGTGCAATTCCACCTGGAGAGCAGCAAACATTTCTTGCCAGAATTTGGAAGTGAATATACGATCTCTGTCGCGCTGACAATCACTTTAGGAGGACCATGGAGCTTCACAATGGTATCCATGAATAAGTCTGCCACTTGGGCTGCTGTAAATGGATGTGAGAGAGGCAGGAAGTGTGCATATTTAGTTAGTCTATCAACAACTACTAATATGACATCTTTTCCTTTAGATTTGGGTAAGCCTTCAACAAAGTCCATGCTGATTTCCGACCATTTTCTGTCAGGAACCTTGAGGGGATCCACTAAACCAGGATAGTGTACCCTTTGAGTTTTTGAGATTTGGCAAATGGGGCAAGCTGCAATCTTGTCAGCACAGTATTGTTTCATGTTTGGCCAGTAAAACAGGTGCTTTAACCTGTGATAAGTTACTCTATTGCTCGAGTGGCCTCCAAAGATTGATGCATGGAATGAAGTGAAAACTTTATCTTTGAGGTCGGTGGAGTTGCCAATGAAAATTCTATTTTTATACCTGATGATGCCAGTCTGGAGTTTGTATGGAGAAGATTCCTCTGGATGTATGGCTAGAATTTGAAGGAGTTGTGTACATTTCTCATCTCCAACATAACTTGCTGCAATATCCTGCATCCAGAGAGGAATTGTGGCCGAAATTGCCAAACATATATCGCCAGCAGATGTTTCATACTTCCTTGACAATGCATCAGCAGCAGTGTTGTCTGTGCCTCGCTTGTACTCAATGGAGTAATCAAACTCTAAGAGCTTAAGCATTAGCTTATGTTGGATTCCTTCCAATAATCTCTAACTGGTGAGATACTTGAGGCTTTGTTGATCAGTTTTGATCACCAGTTTATTGCCCAGTAAGTAATGTCTCCACTTTCTCAGTGCTTCAAGCATTGCAAGCGCTTCTTTTTCATAAATTGACAATGATGTGGCTTTGGGACCCAGAGCCTTGCTAAAATATGCAAGTGGTCGTCCTTGTTGCATTAGTACTGCACCCAGACCAGAACCGGAAGCATCAGTTTCCAATGTGAATGGTAACTGGAAATTGGGAGAGGCAAGAACCGGAGGGTTAGTCATTGCATGCTTGAGTTTTTGAAATGCATTCTCTTGTAGGTCGGTCCATTTGAAGGAATCTTTCTTGAGAACATCATGCAAGGGTCTGCAAATGGAAGCATAACCTTCGATGAATCTTCTGTAATAGCCAGTCAACCCGAGAATTCTACGCAATTGCTTCAGAGTTTGAGGAGATTTCCAGTTCAATATTTCTTCTATCTTTGAGGGATCTGTGGCAACACCAGCTCCTGACAACACGTGTCCCAAGTATTCCACTGATTCAGTGGCAAACTCACATTTGGACATCTTGGCTTTCAGTTTGTGAAGTCTGAGTATCTGAAGAACTACCTTGAGATGATGTCGATGTTGGTTCAAAGATTTACTGTAAACTAGTGATAACCCACAAGTATAGGGGATCGCGTGTAGTCTTTTCGATAAGTAAGAGTGTCGAACCCAACAAGGAGCTAAAGGTAGGATAAGTATTCTCTCAAGTTCTATCAACCACTGATACAACTCTACGCACACTAAACGTTTACTTTATCTAGGAAATAATACTAGAGTAATAATACGGGTATGAGAGATAGCTTTGTGAGATAATAAATACAAGAAAGTAAATGTTAGTGCTGCAGCAATAAAATACACTAAGTAACCTTAAAATAACAGAACCATGAGTGTGGAAAAGTGGTGGTAATTGTGATGGCTTTGTCCAAGATTAATTAGTGAAGGTACTTGGTTCATTGTCCTCGATGCAGTTTTCTATGTGGGAGAGGCTAAATATACATGCACTCCACTACTCGGGATTACAAGTACTATATGATTGGATTGTTAGCAGGCATCCGCAAATACTAACAATGCATTAAGGTTTCCCCAACCATAGCCTTAAGTTCATGGTCCTCTTACTCCCATACGTGCAACTAACCGGTTCGCGTTCTCAGGTTTCTGTCATTCCGGCAGAACTTCCCCCGCTGCGTTTACAAATACTACCAACCCTAAGATGTTGATCCATGCGCGCACAAGTATAATGGACATCAAAGGACAGCACCATATAGACATACAACTCTAATGAACCTCATGCATTCGACTAAGCAATTAAAAGACAAATAAACTATCATAGGATAAATATTATAGCATCAAACACCATGTTTACATAGAACGGTATAGAGGTTTGTGGGAGGATGAATCACTGTATACAAGGAGAAATTGGCGGTGGAGATGGCGGTGAAGACGGTGAAGGGGACAGCGAGGAGCGCAGGGCGGCGCCAGCGCCGGCGGTGGCGCGGGGAACTCCTCCCACGCCGCCGGCGTCAAGGGGATGCGCCGCCCCTTAGCCCCCTTCCTTCATGGCTTCTTGGGAGCCCTCCCCCATGGAGATGGGATCCATGGGGGAGGCAAAAACATGGCTTTGGTGGCTGCAAATTCGTGGGTATGGGTGTCCCTCACAACCTAGGGTTTTCTCCTTTATATGGACTCTCGGATTCCCATCTAGGGCTTCGGTAAATCGGGCTTTTTCCGCCGTCCGGACTCCGATTGGGCCGAATTTTAATTCCAGAATTATTAGGAGAAAATTCCCTGCAAATCTCAAAAAAAAAGGAGAAATTCCCTGCAACTTTCGCGACTAGACTTTTTCCATTTGACATCATCTTCTGGCCGAAACGGGTCGATCTTTGAAAATAGATTTCAGACAGATTTCAGGAAAGTCCAAATTCGACTCGAACAATGTTTCTTCTTGTATTCTTGATAATTCCTACACATCAAAGAGTAAAACAAGAACATTGTGCACTTTTGCAACCATTAGTAGGTTAGTCCAAATAAATAATAAACTTAATATAAAAACAAGTGCTAAAAGCATAAAAATGGCATGAAACACTCAAAAATTATAGATACGTTTTGGACGTATCAACCAGTATGTCATCGAAGAAGACAAGGACGAACTTTCTCAAATGTGGGGCAAATATATTGTTCATCAGCTGTTGGAAGGTAGCAGGAGCATTAGTCAGCCCAAATGGTATCACTAGATACTCATAATGCCCGAGATTAGTGCTGAATGCAGTTTCAGCGATGTCAGCTGGGTGCATTCTGATTTGATGGTATCCAGAACGTAAGTCTAGTTTGGAGAATACAGTTGCTCCTTGTAGTTCATCCAACAAATCCTCTATGACAGGGATTGGATATTTGTTCTTTACTATCAAGGCATTAAGCTGTCTGTAGTCAACACAAAGGCGCCAGCTCTTGTCCTTTTTCCTGACCAAGATAGCAGGTGAAGAGTAGGGGCTATTGCTGAGCTGGATTTCTGAATTCTTAAGCATATTCTGAACAAGTTCTTCGACAATGTTCTTTTGCTTGTGTGGCATGCGATAGGGTCTGATGTTAGGTGGGTCTGAGCCTTCTTTGATAGGTATTGTATGGTCACATTCGCGATGTGGAGGTAAGCCTTCTGGATCATCAAATATATCATTAAATTGTTCCAAGATATCCTTGACTGGAGTGTCAGTAGCACTATCAGGTTGAACTGTAGTTGTGTGAGTTGGATTTTCTACTCTGACGAGATAAGCTTGGGCACCAGCACGAAGGAGTTTGGAGCATTGCTTAGCAGAAATAAGTGTATTCTCGAGGGGAACAGCTCGATCCATGAGAGTACACCATTTTCCATCCACTGTAATAGCTATACTGCGTTGCTCCCAATCATAATAATTAGGACTGTGGGTTTTCAACCAATTAGCACCCAATACCATGTCATATCCTTTGAGAGGTAAAAGTTTGCAGTCATGAACAAATTCATTGTTCTGGATCTTGAATTTGCAGTTAGGAACATGACCAGCTGATGTCAATTCCCCTCCACCAGCAACTAGTACTCTTTGAGCACTTGTGGGTTCTATTTTCAGCTTTGTTATCTTGACAAACTCCGTGTCTATGAAGGTATTTGTGCTTCCAGTATCAATAAGAGCAACAGCTCGTCTACCTCCCAAGTGAACTAGTACTGATAAGGTGGTATCCCCTGGAATTCCATGGAGAGCTTCAGCTGAGATTTGCATGCTGATAGTGGTAGTGGGTTCTTTGGGTGGATCCGGAGCAGCTGGTTGTGCTTGTTGCTGATCTACCTCTGCTAGTATGGCCTCAGCATCATGGAATGTTTCTGCTTGTTCGGCTGTTTCTTCAGGCACACAATGTTCTTGTAGTTGAATTACATTCAACATACTGAGCATTTTAGCACATTTATGCCCATAGAACCACTGTTCTGGACAGAACCAACACTTGCGCTTTTCAGGTTGTCGGTCAGGGTTCTGACGTCCTCGATTTTCTCTGAATTGTTGAGGAGCTCTGAGTGCTGACTGATTATTACCTCTATTACCTGAAGAAGTTGCTTGTGGGCGCTTGTTATTTGCCAGAAATGCTAACTCTTGTTGCTTGGCATGATAATACGCCATCTTCAGAGTTGTTGGGGTGTGACTACGCACAGCATGTTTGATAGTGTCTTTGAGCCCACTGACGAATCGAAGGACAAAGAAATTGTCAGTCGGAAAAGAATGGTCTCTTCTCATATTTATCATGTATTCTTCAAATACATCAATGTACTGAGCCACTGACTGCATTTGAATGAGATACTGGAACCGTTCCATCGATTCTTGCTCTGTTGGAGCTGGAAATCTGTCACTAATACACTGCTTGAACTGTACCCAGCGTATCTGGTTGATGTTTAGACTGCTCAGAAGCCATGTTTTCGCTTTGCCACGAATGTGTGCATTAGCCCACTTGACTTTGTTTTCTGTGGTGATTCCACTGACAGCAAACACACTTTCACACTCTTCTAGCCAATTTGGAGCGTTTTCTCCAAAAAATAGTGGTAACTCCAAACTAGGTGTTGTGATGTAGGGTTCCTGGTTCGAATTGTTGTGGTGTTGTATGGGTGGTGGCGGTATCATTGGTGGTGTTGGCGGTGTATATGATGTATTCATGGTGGGAATAGAAGGTTGGGTTTGTGAGTAAGTGTAAATCGGTGCGAATTGAGGTTGTTGTTGTTGTAGCTATTGAGGTGGATAGTGGTAGTACCCTTGAGATGTAGTCTGATATGGCGGCATGGGTTGTGGAGAGTAGTAGCTGGAAGTAGTGTTTTGGGTACCAACTAGTTTGGTGTACACATGTTGGGATTGGTTTGGGGATTGGTAAGGTGGAACATTTGGGACGTCTGTGGTGGTGTGGCTTGAGATAACACCGGAGCGGTGAAAGGTTGTGACTTTTGTGATGAACTGTCTTCGGTGTATGGTGGAAAAGGAGAGGACTTTGGTGGCTGTTGTGGGGTTGTCGAATTGGGAGTGGTAACTTCCAGAATTGGGCTCAAGGTAGAAGATGGAGGAGGTGGTGTAACGAATGGTGGCGTTGGGGAGGTGGTTGGGTTTGGATTGGTGGTATGGTTTGTGGGCTTCATGGCTAAAGACATCTGGGACACCATCTCATGCAGATCTGACATTGTACCTTGGAGTATGTCGAAGGAGTGCTGCAGATGGTCGAGCCGCCGATTGGTGTTGAGGACCTCGCGAGGAAGGCGCTGACTGATTTCTTCTTCCTCCTTGGCGAGGCGCTCTTCTTCGGCCTTCATCTCCGCTTCTTCGATCTCCGCCGCCATGCGTTCCTGAGAACGAGTGCGGATGATGGACATGGATAAGGTTCGCCTGCTCGATCTACTCCGTGGCGCCTCCTCCAGGATGAATGGAAGGGAGGGATTTTACCACCGGCAGAAGGAATCTGACGGCAACCTCATCGATTTGGTGGGTGGAGAGGGTGGGATGCCGGCGTGGGGGACTAAATGAAGTAATTGGAGGATAAATTGCATAAAAGGAAAGCAAGGTAGAACAAGAATAGGAAAGTAAATTTAGGGTTTTCTCATATCGCGCCGCCCAGCCACCACACTCTCCCGGTTATAGAGTCCCGAGGAGCCGCAAATCAGTTTGGAAAATACAAATTTGGCCATAGTTTGCCAGAATTGCAAATTTAAAGGGTAATTGAATCTAAGCCGTCGGATGGAAGTGAAGCGTCATCTTGGCCGTCCTTCTTGGATCGATCCACTCAAGGGACTTCTGCGGCTGCTGCGGCTGTGGCTAGATGATGAACAGGTTAACCTTGTGGTCTTGACACCGATCTAGAAGATGAAATGAAGACTCCCATCAGTACAGTCCAGGATCCAAGCCGCGGGACCCATCCGTCGTCGGCCGTGGCGTCTGACTCACAAACCCACCACCAAGCTAGGCCAGCACGGACCCCGCCCCGCGCCCCAACCCCCACCGCATGGTGAAATTTGACAAAATTAACCTTTTTTTGAAACTTCAGCCAAAAATAACCCTTTTTTGAAAGAAAAAAAAATCGAAAACTAACCCTTTTGTGTGGCTCCCGCCACTGCGGCGCCACACCTCTACCAGCGGGGCACGGCGGGCCCCAACCTTTGTTAAGTAGCACCGGCGTGTGGGGCGCCACACCTTCATGTGTGGCGCCGGGGCTTGGGGCGCCACACCCGCGACCAAATCGAGCCCGAGCCCGCCCATACCCGCACGCTCTCTATTCCTCAGGAACTCAAACAGAAGAAAAGGAAGAAGAATGGAGGCGGCGGCGGCTCCCCCCTCTCCCCTGTTGAACCACCCCCCTGGCGGCGGCGGCGGCTCCCCCCTCTCCCTGTTGAATCCCCCCTGCCAGCCGACCCTCTTCTCCCTCTCTCTCATTTCTCCCCTGCGGCGGCGGCTCTCTCCCTCTCAAATCCGCAACAAAACCGGCCGGATCCTTAGGGATTTCGTCTCCCCTTTGTTCCTCAAGGTAAGCTCCTCTGTTCCTCTCAATTTCATCCAGTAGGTCTTTCGTATTTGTCCCATTTTTGGAACCCTAGGTGAAATTGTAGTTCATCCTAGATTTCGAAATTAGTATGGCATGAGGCTATTTTTTTATCCTTAGCATTTGTATGGCACTTGTAATGGTTTGTTAATCATGTGGAGTGTTTATTTAATTTTTTGAATTAATTCGGTATAGATGTGTATATGAGAACCATGTGTATGTGAGGTGTATTTGTGGATGAAAAATTGGTTAGCCAATGGATGTGGATGTAAATTTTATATGTGGTGTATGTGTGGATGTGGTAATTTTTTGTCCAATTTATTTGGTCTCATCATATAGAGTTTTGTTGTTGACATGTTTGTTTTCATAGCGCAATGAGATCGAGCGCCAAGCGGGTGCAGCCGAGGAGGCAGCCTTGTTACCTCGTGGCAAGAAGGGTGATAATGCCGTTAGGGCATTTGTGAAGGTAAGTTAGACGATCTCCGATTCTTGCATAATTTGTTGTTCATTTTTACTAAGATATTGATTTCGCAATGTCATAGCGTTCCGCAACTCAGCTACGGACTTTAGCGCATTTGCTTGGTTGTCGCGCCAATGATGCCATGCCGACCCGCTCGAGGTCCCCTTCAACCCCTACCCGTGGCGATGCTTCTAATTCGAACCCACATGAGCCAATGATGAGGAGGTTGAGGTATGATGAATATGCTACATGTTGGTCACCCAAAAATGATTTTGTCAAACTCACTTAAAATTGCATGATTTCTTTCATTTCTAGGGGGATTTTGATGAAAATGTGGACGATAACATCACCTTGCAGGCATATCACCGCTCCTTCCACTTAAGGTCTCGGAAGAAGTCTACCAGGCGTTACTCACCAGACGACTACATCAACAAAAAAAAGGGGCCTGCTTTGGAGGAGGAGGACGAGCAGTCCGACGATCACGAGGCTGATGATATGGAAGAGCACGTGTCGGAGGATGAGGACTCCGACGATAACGTGTCCAAGGAAGAGCCGGTGCAGAAGCTGCGGTGTCGGAGGAAGACCGGGGATCCGGCGCCGGCTGAACCTTTGAGGAGGCTAAGGAAAAGGAAGTAAACTTGTCGTGTAACTTGTCGTGAACCATGTCGTGAACCATGTCGTGAACTTGTCGTGAACCATGTCGTGAACCTTGTCGTGAACTACTGCTGCTGTGAACTACTTGTTGTGAACTTGTCATTTTGAACTACTGCTGAAAAATCTGGTGGTTTTGTCATTTTGAACTACTGCTGAAAAATCTGGTATTTTGTCGTTTTGAACTACTTGTTCTGATCTGATAATTTTTTCTCGTGTGGCGCCCTTGGAGGAGGCGCCGCAAATGAAGGTGTGGCGCCGGTGACCCCGGCGCGGCAAAACAACAGAGAGTGGATAAATCGCATCCAAGTACCGCGCCGGAGCTCGGGGAGCTGCAGATGAAGGTGTGGCGCCGGAAGCTCCGGCGTTGCACATGTGTGGCGCCCTAGTCTGGGGCGCGGCACATAGAGATGTGGCGCCGTCCTCTCCGGCGCGGCACAATGACATAGAGCAGGGATTCATGTGCGCCATACCGCGCCGGTGCTTGAGGAGCAGGGGGTAGGTGGAGGAGGTTACAAAGGCCTCCAACCGTGCTGCTTCCCGCAGCGGCGGTACTACCGCTGGGTATGGCGGTAGTACCGCTGGTGCGGGCCGGGCGCCCGCTTTCCACCTCGACGGTACCGGCGGCGGCAGCACCAGCGGTACCAGTTGGTACCGCTCATCCCTTCCGAAGGCTGGTTCTGGCGGCAGCTGCAGCGGTAGCGGTGGCGGTAGCTCTCTGGCGGTAGCTACTTAACCAAGGTTGGGGCCCGCCGTGCCCCGCTGGCAGAGGTGTGGCGCCCCAGGCTGGGGCGTTGCACCTGCATGTGTGGCGCCGCAGTGGCGGGAGCCACACAAAAGGGTTAGTTTCGATTTTTTTTTAAAGGGTTATTTTTTGCTGAAGTTTTAAAAAAAGGTTAATTTTATCAAATTTCACCGCCGCGTGGCGCTCTCCTCCCGCCGCGTGCCCCTGCCCGTCCCACGTCACCATGCCCGCCCAAACCCCAAACCCACCCTCGCCATCGGTCTTCTTCCCTCCCACTACTTTAATTTTTCCAGTTACCGCTTTTGATCTCACCGCTCGCCTCCCACAGCAGAGTCTAGACTCAGTATCTCCGCAACAGCGGCCAAAACCTTTCCCATATGCGCCTCTACGTGTGCGTGCTCGAGGCGCGCGGCCTCCCGCACGGCGACGGGGGCGGCGGCTTCTACGCCAGGGTCAAGGTGGGGAGGCAGAGGGCGCGGACGCGGGCGGTGCTGGCCGAACAGGCCGAGTGGAACGAGGAGTTCGTGTTTGCGGTGGGGCCGGAGGACGAGGTGCTGAGGTCGGGGTGGCGCGGCGCCGGGGCGAAGGGGCCGGCCGGAGGGAGGTGCTGGGAAGGGTCAAGCTGCCGTGCCCCCCGCCGCCGCGCAGGTGGCCAGCGGCGGCGGGAGGCGGTCGGTGCCGCCGACGTGGTTCACGCTGCAGCCCAAGCATCGCCGGAATAAGCACCGCGCCGGCGCGGATTGCGGTGCGTGCACGCATTCTGATTCTCTAGCTAAGCTAAACTACCTTGGTAATTTTGTTTCCCGTGATTGGGTGAATTCGTCCTGGAATTGTCGTATTGTGAAGCTAACCGAGTAACCGTATTGTTATACCAAAAGCCGCACGCAAGCTCGCATGCTCTTATATGAAATGAAAAGTCAGTAGCTATCGTAAGTCACGTCGACCGTACCGGCGACGCATTTCCCTTCTCTAGCTAGCTGCTAAACTACTTGACATGCCGTGATTTTGGCAAATTCGTCAGAAATGGTAGGTCTCGGCGCGCACGGCCGACTTTTGGGAGCTTTGCCAAATGCCGCACGCAAAACTCCGAAGATTAGCATGCTCTTACGGAATGAAGAGTCAGTGGGTATCGTCAGTCACCGGTAACTCGTACTAGGTGTTAGCCGAGCACAACGGCTGCTGCAGTTTAATGTCTTTCTCATGGCTGAGAGAGACGCGCGCCGAACGCACTAATAAGCTATGAGATCTGTAGTGCTGATAGAATAATCATGTCGCTGAGCCTGGGCTCGGCTTTACTTATTGACGCCTTGATGTGAACTGTAATCTCTAGTGGCAGTTTTCTGACGTTACACCAACAATTCCATACTGGTCTTTTTTGGAAAAAGTTACAGTACTTACGTACTGCATAATTTATTGATTTTTCCAAAAATGGGTGTACAAGAGTGTTGTACAAAAGCAAAAAACAAAGCTAAGCTAATCTATATCTTGAGACTGAGTCTCAATAATGTACTACTATATCTTGTTTGATGATTGCATTTTCTTACCTTCTTTCTTGGTGAATAGTCCATCCATAATGGTGTTTGTTTTGCATGTCTATCTGCCAGGGAAAATTCTTCTCACATTCTCGCTGTATGGAGAGAGCAGTGACAATACAGTCATCCACTCCTCTACTTGCTCGAGCTCCAGAAGTGACACCGATGTTGAATGGGAACATTCAGGTCCTAACAGTGTGATGGTTGAGTCCCCCAGGAGCTCTGCAGTGCAACAAATTTATGTAGACAATTCGGACCGTTCAACACAAGCAAATTCCAATCCAGTTTCTGAAGATGATGGTCTGATAGAGCCTAGTGCAGCGACAGCAAAGCGTGCGCATGATAGTGACGCTGAACCGGCTATTCCGGATGCAAGCTTTCAAGAAGCTATGGAAACCATGAAGTCAGCATGTAGTACACCAGACATGCCGGATGATCTCAGTGGTGGCACAGTCTTTGAGCACACTTACCTCGTGGAGGCGCAGGATTTGAACTCCCTTATCTTTGGACCTGATTCTCAGTTCTCGAAAGACTTACGGGAGTTGCAAGGAACTATGGACTACGAAGAACAGCCGTGGACTGGAAGAGCCAGGATCCACCTAGCTTAACCAGGACGTGTCGATACACCAAAGGCGGGACGAAGCTTATGAAAGATATCAAAACTATAGAGGAACAGATATATCTCAAAGCTGATGGCAAGAATTTTGCGATCATGACCCGCGTTCGTACTCCGGAAGTTCCATTTGGAAACTGTTTTGAGGTTGTTTTACTCTACAAGATAACTCAGTGCCCTGAGTCTCCGTCAGGTGAAGAAAGCACACATCTGACTATATCATACAATGTGGAGTTTCTTCAGAGTACCTTGATGAAAAGTATGATTGAGGGAAGCGTTAAGGATGGACTCAAAGAAAATTTTGAAAGTTTTGCAGAAATTTTGTCCCGGCATGTGAAATTGGCTGATTCTGCAGGGATGGATAAAGAGCAGTTGTTGGCACCACTGCAAACTGATCATCAGTCACATGTCAGACTTGCCTACAAGTATTTTTGTAATTTTACCGTGATCTCTACAGTGATCATGGCACTGTATGTTCTTGTGCACATCGTTCTGTCTAGACCAGGCCCACTTATGGGTCTTGAGTTCAGTGGTCTAGATTTACCTGACACATTTGGAGAGCTGATCACATCTGGCATACTAGTTCTTCAGATGGAGCGTTTACTGAAAATGGTATCTCATTTTGTACAAGCAAGGATAAAACGAGGTATGCTCTGTTTTAACTTTGGAGCTGTTGTATCTGTCATGTGCATCTCACATGCAACCGTATTCGTCAATATCATAACTCTGTTACTTTTAAAACCACCCTCTGTCACAGGAGGTGATCACGGAGTTAAGGCAAATGGTGACGGTTGGCTATTAACTGTAGCTCTGCTAGAGGCTACAAGCTTGCCTCCTGTTTCTTGTGGATCAGTGGATCCTTACGTTGTGTTCAGTTGTAATGGTATAACGAAAACAAGCTCTGTTCAACTTCAGACTCAGGAACCTCAATGGAACGGTTAGTATATTTCACTTGTTAGCACATATTAGCCAAATAAAGAACATATTAGCACACTTAACACTTGTGGAAAACCTTGTAGGTTTTTCTGATGTATGATTAATTGACTTCTGACAAATTGAAAGACTGATGCAGAGATAATGGAGTTTGATGCCATGGAAGAGCCACCTGCTATGCTGGATGTTGAGGTTTTCAATTTTGATGGCCCATTCGACTTGGCAATCTCACTTGGACATGCAGAAATTAACTTTCTTAAACACACATCAACAGAACTAGCAGATATATGGGTACCACTGGAGGGAAAACTAGCCCAGACATGCCAGAGTAAGCTACATTTGAGAATATTTCTTGAAAATACTAAAGGACCTGAGACATCAATGAGAGATTATCTTAACAGGATGGAGAAGGAAGTTGGTAAGAAGGTATTCTTCGATTAACTTGCACACATATGTCCATCAGTAGTAACCGTTTTGACAGCCCGAGTATTCACACGAATATATTGCAGTTACATGTTCGGTCACCGCACAGAAATTCTACATTCCAGAAGCTTTTTAGTTTGCCTCACGAGGAGTTCCTTATAGCAGATTATGCATGCTCCCTAAAAAGGAAATTGCCATTGCAGGTAAAATTGTTCTATTTCCTTTTGCTCCCTGAGTTTACTTTATTTTGTGGTTTTCTGAGGTTGGGTGAAAAGGGAGGTTAGATTAGCTGTGGAAGATCTTTATATATGTTACTCCCTCCGTTCCATATTACTTGACACTAAAGTGGATGTATGTAGACTTATTTTAGTGCTAGATACATCCATTTTAAAGTCAAGTAATATGGAACGGAAGGAGCAGTAGCTTAGTTGGAAGCTTTTATATGAAATCAAATATCACATTTTATATGAAAACCGCAACACATTTCTTGGCTAACGTCGTTGTTATATTGGTTATGAATATTCACTTGTAGTCGCTGTTGATACAGGGAAGGCTATTTCTGTCAGCAAGAATAGTTGGTTTCTATGCTAATTTGTTTGGGCATAAAACGAAATTCTTCTTTCTGTGGGACGATGTCGAGGAAGTCGAAGTGTTACCTCCATCTTTCACAACAGTAGGCAGCCCATCATTGGTGTTTATGTTGAAGAGTGGACGCGGGCTCGACGCCAAAAGTGGTGCCAAATCGCAAGATAAGGAGGGGAGGTTGAAATTCCAGTTCCATTCATTTGGATCGTTTAGCAAGGCTAGTAGGTTTGTTTCTTCCAACACTTCCATCGGTGTAAAAAATAAAGATGCTCCCACTCACGAAAAAACACTATTTGCTTGTAGGACAGTAATTGGTCTGTGGAAAACAAAATCCTCAGCTGTTGAACATAGGGCCAAGCTAGAAGAAGATCAAGAAGATGAGAGCTTCGATGATCTTGATGACATTCAGTCTGTGTTGAGCATTGGAGATGTGAATCTCTCGAAGGAGTATACAGTGGAACATCCTATTGATGTGAGTTCTCTATGCTTCTCTCTTTTTTCCGTTAGTTTTATATATCCGGCTCTGGTTTGTCATTATGCTTTTGTGCGTGAAGATTTATCTGTTCATTGTCTGCACCGTCTTGATTCAGAAGTAGCATGAGTATATCCATGACTTGAAGTCTATTGCGAAGATTCAAGAAGATCAAGACTCAATATTATCTAACATTCTCGATTCAGCTGACTCAGTATTATCTAACATTCTCAATTCAGCCCACTTGTTTTTAGAATGTCTTAAGTATTAAAAGAAGTTTTAGACAACTGAAAAATACCAGATAACCAAATGTCCATATCACGGTCGATCTTTCTGTTCATTGTCTGCACGTGTACTGACAGGCAAATTTGCTGATGGGGGTGTTCGACGGCGGTCCCCTGGAGACGCAAACAATGAGCAACGTGGGGTGCCTCGACTACACCGCCACGCCATGGGAGGAGACCAAGCCTGGCGTCCTGGAGCGGCAGGCCAGCTACAAGTTCAACCGGTACATGTCCATCTTCGGCGGCGAGGCGGCGAGGTGGCCAGCACCCAGCTGAAGTCGCCGTCGGAGGACGGCGACGGGTGGACGGTGTACGACGTCATGACGCTGCACAACGTCCCCTTCGGCGACTACTTCCGGGTAAGCTGAAGTCACACTGTCGTGTCGTGTCATGTGTCTTTGTTTTACGCCCTGGATGGGAGTGGTTGGGTGGATAATTAAGCAAAGAAAAGGTGGTAGTAACAGTTACTCCCTCCGTTCCAATTTAATTGACTTGCTATGCACCACATGTGGATGTATCTAGGCATGTAACACGTCTAGATACATCCACATATGATGTATAGCAAGTCAATTAAATTGGAACGGAGGGAGTATGTACGTAACGCAGGTCCATCTGAGGTACGACATCCGGAGCGTGGCGTCGGAGCCGGCGAGTCCGAGCTGCCGGTGCGAGGTGCTGGTGGGGATCGAGTGGCTCAAGAGCAGCAAGTTCCAGAAGAGGATCGCGAGGAACATCTGCGACAAGCTGGCGCATAGGGCCAAGGAGGTCCTCGAGGTGGCCGGCAAGGAGATCACGTCCGCCTTGTCGGGCTAACCGACTACTGAGCTGAAGGATCTGCCGTTTCTGATCTCAATCTTACAAGCGTGAAGCCTAGCTAGTTAGTCGTTGTTAGCCTAATTCGTTTGGTAGCTGACAGGGACATAACACACGCGACACCCAATACCAATATCTTCTTGTACTTACAAACTTATGCAAGTAAATAAAAAGAGCGGAGGAAATCTTCCTTGGGAAAAGGTGGATGTGTTGTGTGCCTTGTGATTGTATATGAAATCGTCCAAGAAGCGAAATCAGCTATTGCAGATCTTGCGGCACGTTGTCCGTTGCGGTGGCACAGGGCGGAAGGGCGTCTCCTGCCTCGGTGCGGCGTCGTGCGTCGGCATCTCGTCTCGTGGCTTGGCCGCGCTGGTTTGGGTACCGGCGCCGCCGTGCGGAACGTGGGCAGCATTTGCGCCTGCCCGTCTTTCGGTGGTGCCAAGCGTGGTACCCTCGTGGCGGGAATGTGGGATGGGTCGGATCTCTCCGCCTGCAGTTTAATCTAATCTTGCGTGTCATCAGTGCCTTCGCCTGTGACGGGGCAATACAACAGTTTGGGGGCGTGTTTGGTTCCTCCATTGTCTCTAAATAGGCCCTCGACGATATAAAACTGGAGCGTTTGGCTGCCCGGAATAGGGGTCGGCCCGAACCGGCACGAATCTTAAAGCACCTCTCAGGCAGGCCCTGCAGGAACGGCCGATTCGGGAAGCTAAATCGTGCGTGGCGGGGAACGCGGCTGCGCGTGGGGATGCAGACGCGAAGATGGCGGAAGACGAAATATTAGCCCGCCGTCTAACGACAAAGCTACACTCACCTCCTCCTTTACTCGGTCACCTCGAGCGGAGGACAAACTCCATTATTTCGACACCGAGGGAGGCGGTGGCGATGGCGACGGGGATGATTTTGATCTGAGCCACACCAACGTGGTGCCTTTAGATCTTGGGAGGCTCCGTGACGGTGAGGGCGACGGCGGCAGTGATAGCGGCGACGACCAAGAGCTCTGCATCCCGGACAGAGATCTGCCACTTCTTCTACGACACCGGCAGCCGAAGGCCGTCTTCTCCATGAAGGTAAACACAACACCTTGTTTATGCGTAGAGTAGTAGTAGTGCGTACATGGTTTGGTTACTCATGGATGTCGATGGATCTAGGACCCACGGACGCAGCTTATCATTCATGCAGCCGCACTGATGGTAGTGACGTAGGCCTGACTGCTATTAGTTCACCATAGAGCTGTTCGTCGAAACTACAGGGAGGTAATCAGGTACAGAGACCAAGAGAGGATGGCGAACCTGAACTACATCTACAACAACAGTGAGGTTGAGGTTGTCAACATGCTGCGAATGGGTAGAGCCTCTTTTGCTAAGCTAGTGGAGACGTTCAGAGTCAGAGGCCTGTTACAAGACATCATACACACAACCGTGGAAGAACAAGTGACAATGTTCTTGCATGTTGTTGGACATATATAACCAGAGGTTCATAGTGATTCACAACACTTTCAGGAGATCCAGTGAGACATTTCGAGGTATTTCAGCCAAGTCATGTATGTTGTTGGAGAGCTCAGAGGTAAGATGATAAAGCCACCATCAAGTCAGACTCCATAGAAGATAGGGCAAAGTCAGAGGTGGTATCCATATTTCAAGGCGAGCAGCTGAAATATTTTAGTTCATGTCATGCCATCAGTGTTTTGGTTCCTAACATCACACTGTGTTCATATAAACAGGACTACATAGGTGCTATTGATGGTACTCATGTCACAGCTCGAGTGCCCAGGTCACAGGCTGCTGCTTACAGAGGTAGGAAGCACTACACCTCTCAGAATGTGCTTGCAACTGTTGACTTCGAACTGAAGTTCACCTACCTCCTGGCTAGTTGGGAAGGATCTGCCCATGATGCTAGTATCCTGTTTGACAACATGAGTCGACCTGATGGGATCAACATTCCAGATGGCAAGTTCTACCTAGGAGATGCAGGATATGCATGCCGCCCTGGTGTTCTTCCACCCTTCAGGTGTACCAGGTAACATCTAAATGAGTTCAACGCTAGGAACTACCCTAGGACTCCCCATGAATTGTTCAAACCTGAGACATTCTAGCCTGAGAGTCACAGTGGAGAGAGATTTTGCTGCTCCGAAGAACAGATTCAAGATCCTTGATCAGAAGTCATTCCACCCTTTCCGCACCCAAGTGGTCCTAGCATGTTGCATTTTGCATAGCTGGATCCTTGGATGGGGTATAGAAGAGTTCTTCTCTGATGAGGAAGATGTGATTCCAGATGGCCAGGACTTGGGCCATGGTGTGGAAGCAAATTATCAGGAAACTTGGAAGGTGATCAGCGAGGAGTGAGCTAACTCTATGTGGGAAAACAGAGGCCCCTACAGGATCTGAGGAAGAAGAAGAAGAAGAAGAAGAAGAAGAAGAAGAAGAAGAAGAAGAAGAAGAAGAAGAAGAACGTAGTAGCTAGAGTTCAAACATTGCCATGACCGTAAGAACATTGATTTGCTAGTAGCTAGAAGAACTTGTTTGTTCTGATGAACTGCTATTTGCTAGTAGCTAGGGTCAAAACTTTGCTATGCTCGTCATATGACCACGATGAGCTGCTATTATCCATGGTAACTTCACCACAGTTGAGAAGAGGTGACCGTAAGCAAGGTCGCTTGGCAACCAAACACCGGGTTCCGTTTTACCCTTAAACGAGAAAGTTTGTAACCAAACAGCTGGGGTAGTAAAAATTGGTCCTAAGGAAATGGGTCTGGCTGCCTCTTTGTGGGCAACCAAATGGGCTGCACAACGTGGCCCAAACCTCATTTTTCCGTGGCTAGGCCCTGAGGAGTCACGGATGTAAAAAGCCCAAAAACCATGTAGGAAACCAAACACACCCTTGGATGGATGGGTTCGACGGGTTCTTACCGCAGCATGATAAAAAAACACTGTTGATTGGAAGGATTTGTAGAGAAGTTGAGAGTAATATAATATTTAGAGGCCTTTGGTTTGCAGGGGAAAAAATGTCATGTCACGTGGAATCCTACAGTAATAGCAAACAGAGTAAGCAATCACGTTGCAGCATAGAAAAAAAGGGTAGAAATTTTCTATAGAGTTTGAGTACGTGTCATAGTTGACACATAATTTTTTTCAAAGAAATCTAAGCTCTTGTTAGAAATCCCATGTAATTATAGTATAAGGAAGCAATCAGGAATAATTTTGGAGGCTTAATTCATTTGAACCAAATGGACTCCGTAGCAAAAAGATTATGGATTGGAATCCTACAAAAAGTTCAAAATAATTTAAACCGAAGAGGCGCTTAAGAATTTCAAATAAGGTTCAACGGTTTTCAAGAAAGTTTAACCCAGAAAAAATGGCGTGACAAGTTGAAAGGACAATCCTTGCCCTGAGGGCAGGAGAGAAGTTAGATCTCGCACACAAGGCAAACAAGACAAAGGAAGAAATGAAGAACAACGGGAAATAGAAGAATATGATTGAAATTGTGAAATAAAAGATGCAGCTGGAGCTGCATTTAGCTGCTATGGTTAACACACAAAAGATGAAGGCAAATACAACTATGTAGAAGATGAAAAGGATAAAAATATGCTCTCGACAAGGAAACCTGTCTACAACATGCATTGGGTGTCGTTGTAATTCTAGTCGCGGTTGTAGTCACAAATTTAGGATCATGTTTGAGATGTACGATAAACCACAAAAATACTCTATTACCAAAGTTTTGGTACTGTTCGTGGAGAAGAGCACTTTGATTTTTATTATGCCTTTCTGGGATTTATTATTGTATTTGAATTAATCATCAATATTAAATGTAAGAAAAACTTAGGGCACCTCCAACGGCCCGGCGCATACGGACAGCCAAAGCGGACCGAATCTGTCCGCTTTGGGCGGACGGCGGACAAATTCTGGGCCTTTGTCCGCTTTGGGTTGGGGGTGCCTCCAACGGTCCGGCGCAAAACCAATTTTAGTTTAGAAAAAAAACGGATTGACTCTTTGTCAAATTTGAAACAAATACGGATACAATGACATTCAAATGTTAATATGAAAATATATGTCAAACAAGCATGACATAGACATAGTTCAAATGAGCCATAGTTCAAAATACACATAAATAGCAAACGATAGAAATTAGTTTGACAAATAAACAAGATGCAAATCAAATATCACCACGCTCACGAATGATCTTTTGCTTCTTGAGCACCCAAGCTCTTGTCTCCGGGTCCATGGTGGTCACGTCGGCCATCATGATCCGGTTCTCCTCGGCCATCACCGCGAGCTTGTTGCGCTCCGCCTCGTTCTTGATTCGGTCGGCTTCTATCTCAAGCTTCTTATTTTGCATTGCAACATAGCATGCCATGGCCTCCTCCTTATCTTTGCGTTCCTCGACATACCTTGCGGCGATGGAGGACTCCTTGTTTTCGAGCAATCCCTTCAACGTTGCCTCCAATTTGGCCGCGGCTTCCTCGCGCTTGGCATCTTGGGCCGTGGACTTGTGTCCTCTCGGCCGCACGCCCGGCCATTTTCATCTTGGCCGAGTTGAACCTCTTCATCATCTTCATTCGCCCTTTTCTTCGACCCTTTCTTCAAAGAGTTGTATAGCTCGATCCACTTGGGGCATCCCTTGATCATCTCCCAACAATGCACCAAGTTGAACTTGGTCTTGTACACCTTCTTGAAGAAGTCCATTGCTTGAAACCCAAGGACATCAATGCCAACCCCACTCACCTTCCGGGCCTTCATACGATCATAGGAGGCTTGAAATTTGCTACATTCGGTTTGAATGTGTGACCATCTCTTGCTAAGAGACCCTCATTCTGATCACTCTCAATTTGGTAGGGACGCAACTTTCTTGTCTCATGGAAGTGCTTGAGAACCCGAATCCAAAACATCGAGCCCTTTTGTTGAGCACCAACGGTGGCATTTTGGCTCACCGTCATCCACGTCTCACAAAGGACTTTATCCTCCATGTCCGTGTATGACGCCATGCGGGCATTCCTCTTCTTGAGGTTGGCGACGAGGTTGGCGTGCTCCTCATCAAAGTCGAGAGGCTCATCGTCAATTGAGACACGCTCGGCTTGTGTCTCACCTTCGGGTTGTGTCTCACCAAGGCCGGTTGGGTCTTGTGTCTCGGCGTCTTCGGTGTTGATGAAGTTTGGCCCGGTGAACATCATGTCGTCCATGAAACATTCGTCATTGGCGACCTCATCGAAGAAGGCCGGGTTGGACGGCGTCATGGGCGGCTCCTCAAAATCGAGCACCCGAGGGTCGGGTATGGTGCCCGCCTTCAACATCGACCGGCTCTTCGACTTGCCGCGCTCGCGGCCGGCGTGACGTTGAGGTCGATGGGGGGCGCCGCAGGGCCTACGGGGACATGTGTGCCCACCTCGGTGACGCCTCGTGGGACCCGAGCCGCGATACGCCAGCCGCGGGGACAGCCGCGGGCACCGCCGGCGAGGCCGTAGAGAGAACGGGGGACGCTGACCTTGGCGGCTTCCCTTTGGCGGATGAGGCCGAACTTGCCGCCGAGGCCACGACAGCGGGGACAGCGGCGGGAATGAGGCCGCCGAGGAGAAGCACCGCCCGGGCCGCGGCCTGAGTGGCTATGACGTCGGCTGCAGCGCGGGCCTCGATGGCAACCATCCGCTCCTTCTCGGCGGCGGCCAAGGCGGCCGCCGCGGCCGCGGCGTCCTTCAGCCGCTTCTTCTCCCTCCGCCCTTGCCTCTTCTCGGACGTCGGCAGCCTCTCCTTCTTCACCGTCAACAGGGCGGCGCCGGTAGCGGCCGAAGCCGCCGAGAGTCCGTCCTCCATCGTGGGCGGCGGCGGTGCTAGGGCGGCGGCGGAGGGTGGGAGAGGGTTTGTGTGGGAAGGGGGGATCTGTGGCTGGGCACTGGGCCAGGCGCGGACAAGGGAGGACAAGGGCGGACCGAGAGGCTGTCCGTTTTCTCCCCCAAAACTGGACCAAACTTGGGCCAGGTTTGGGGCCGAAAACCTGTCCTCGCGGACAGTTGTCCCTTTGCGCCGGGCCGTTGGAGGGGCTCCTCTGTCCGGAAGGATAGATTAGGACAACACCTGTCCATATGCGCCGGGCCGTTGGAGGTGCCCTTATGAGCCAAAAAAATAGAGGACACTAAATTGTGTCGAGCACGGTAGACGCTAAGTGTCATGGCTCTGGTAGCGCGGTAGAAGGTATCATCCGAGCCACAAAAAGTATCGTGGGAGTGCTTTAAGCGATGTCTAAGCTCAACCGCGGCTTTTAAGGGCGTGGCAGGTGTCGTTGCTAGTTCTTGTGATCTAACGTGCCCTAAAGTTCTAGCCGCCTTGCTACTTAATTAGGTTATCTTTTCTTTATTTTATCTAGATTGCGAAGGTAATTTCACTGGAAAAAAGATTTAAAATATTTCACAAGGATCATATAATTTTTTAACTTTGAAGATTCATTTGCATTACATTTTATATGAAAAATTTACAGCGACTCCAACCTCTTGGACAAATATTTTTGTTTTGTTTTCTCTATAAGCGGTTACACATGGTTTCGATCATATATATTCAAAATTGATTATCTTGTTTCTAGTTTTTAAAAAGATAATATTTTTTTTTCCAACAACGGTAGATGTGACTCGTCTGTTTAACGGTTTACATCCGACCAATGGATTAGAGAAGGTAGACAGCTGCCCGTCCACAACTGCAAGATGAAAACGATAAAAACAGGAGGTAGAAATTTCCTAAAAAACAGCGGGTAGAAAAGAGGAGATAAACCAGAGTCATCATCAGAAAAGAAAAAGGTAAAGTTTGGGCGAAAGATAAGATGATGTGATTCGGTGAAGAAAATTGCAAAAATTGTAGCCAATCAGTGGGTGTTTACTTGCATAAAAAGGAAGCGCGAACGTTCCTGTTGACTGTTTCTTTGAACGAGAAGTAGTAGAAACCGTGCAGAGTAAACCCTGAATTGATTTGAGAACTTGCCTGTGGCAAGATGGTTAGTTGGGTGGTTGTACCCCTAGCCCACCAGAGTTCAAACCCCAGGTTTGACGCTGGTGTTTCTCATTTAAGGCGGAATATTCTTCAGTGGGAGGCGACGTTCCCGTCGACAGCGAGGCGCCCGTGGTGACTTCGTCAATCTCAAGACTCGACCCGCCGACTCAGTCTCTCGGAGGTGCTCATAGGGGTAGGGTGTGCGTGCGTGCGTTCATAGGGGTGAGTGTGTGCGCGTGTATATGAGCGCTTGCGTTGTACTGTGTTTCGCAAAAAAAAAAAAACCCTGAATTGATTTGGAGATCGACTCTGACCAAGATAATCCCCACGGATCTGCCGGCCAGGCGGTTGACTGCCGAGGCGCACCTCCGCTTTCCTCAACCCACCATAAAACAGCATCAAGTTCCAGTCCAGTTCCACCCTCCCCCCTCTTCGTCATCTCCTCCGATCCCCGCCTCCCGAATCGCTTCCGCCATGGATCCGGCGCCGCAGGCCCACCCCATCCTGTCCTACGTGCTCTCCCGCATCCCCACGCTCTCCAAGACCAAGCCGCCCCCGGCGGCGACGTCGACATCGAGCAGCCGCACGCCCCGCAGACGCCGTCCCCGCGGTCGCCCTCCCTCGGCGAGTTCGAACTCGTCGAGCGGATGCCGGGCCTCCGCCACCCCTCCGTGCTCCACGCCATGTCCCGCGCCGTCGCCGACGTCTCCGCCGCCCGCGCCGCGCTCCAGGACCTCG
This sequence comes from Poa pratensis, assembly GCA_947311845.1. Classification (NCBI taxonomy): domain Eukaryota; kingdom Viridiplantae; phylum Streptophyta; class Magnoliopsida; order Poales; family Poaceae; genus Poa; species Poa pratensis. The sequence goes on from CAMZMU010000052.1 coordinate 117,977,878, forward strand.
GCCCGCGCCCCGACCACGAGCTCGTCGACTCCTCCCGCGCCCTCATCGCCGCCGCCGCCTCCGCCGGCGACGGCGCGCAGCGGATCATCGAGGCGGACCTCGAGGCCTGCCGCACGGTGGTCAAGCTCGAGGAGACCCACGACGCGTACGAGGCGCTGCTGCACGAGGCGGAGGGGAGGCTCGAGAAGGTGTACCGCTCGGCGATGGAGGGCAAGGACCTGGAGGAGGCCGAGGGGAAGGATGAATCGGTGGGGGATGCGACGGCGCAGGAGGAGGTCGTCGCCGTGCTGAAGCAGGCCGAGGAGGGCAGGGCGGTGGAGAGCGTGCGCCTCGTCGATCGGAAGCTGCGCTACCTGCCCGAGGCCTTCGGAAAGATCCAGGGGATCCGCGTCCTCGACGTCTCGCACAACCAGCTCGAGGTGAGAGACTTGTCATCTCATATGTTTAGATCTGTTCATTGTTTGGAGACCGTTACCACTATTGTGCAAAAAACGTTAGCTCTACTGGGTTTGTTGAGTATTTTGTGCATTGGTGAGCCAACTTGTGCAGTATCAGGCTGTCTATGTGCCTGGTTGATGCTTAGAATTATGTGCCAAGTAATTGGAGTACGGATTTGTCGGTAAGGACAGCTAGTTTTGTGAATTCTGATATTGCATTACATGAAGGCGAGACTGATCTGTCACTTGTCACTTAGGATCAGTCTGCCTTGTGTTTGGATGTAGAAAATGCTAGTACAAGTTATACATCCTTGCATTACACTTGTCACTTAGGATCAGGGCCCAGTGTTTGGATGTAGAAAATGCTAGTACAAGTTATACAAGGATGCATTGAAGTACTATTTATTTTAGTGTTGGTCGTAACAATCAAGTCTGGAAGGAAGTTGGGTTTGGCATTAGCTTTGATTTGATTTAGGCTACACACGCACTAGTGTTGAGTCATCTGAGGTCACAAGTAGTATGTTGCGGTTATTTGCAAGTTTTTGCAGAACAGAATATCAAATTGGTAGGAGTTGTTAAGTGTTGCTCGCAACAATCAAGTCTGGAAGGAACTGGGGTTTGGCATTAGCTTTGATTTTACAGAAATCCACTTTGGCACCTGGGTGATTTTACCCAATCTACTTTGATTTAGGCTATACACGCACTAGTGTTGAGTCATCTGAGGTCACAAGTAGTATGTTGTTGCAATTTTTTGAAGAACAGAATATCAAATTGGTAGGAGTTAAGAGGTAGGAGTATGCTAGCTTGATTTTCTCGAGGACTTGGGTTGCAAATTTAGAGAACGGGTCAAAGCAGTGAAAACTACTTTTGTAAACAATTTTTCACTTACATATTGCTTGCCCTTGCTTATGATATATGTTTATATCTGATTTATTTGGTTTGTACTTTGTGATCCATAACAATCATTTAATAGCAGACACAACACGTGCTAATTATAAATGCTGATTTTCTTTCTTAGCCCTTAAAATGTCAGTTCATTTGTCTGGTTAATTTATCAACAACCACAAGGTTGCTGCATCACTTGTTAGCTATGGTATTATACTGCTGTTCCTAATTTAGTGGATTTAATGTGCTTATAGGTATTCCAGATGCTATAGGAGCGCTTGAACATCTTGAAGAGCTCCGTCTCGCTTCTAATGCCTTGGTGTCTCTCCCTGATACTGTTGGATTACTATCCAATCTAAAGATTCTAGATGTGTCGACTAACAAGCTGAGAACACTGCCAGACAGCATCTCAAAATGCAGGTAGATACTACTCCTTAAGTTTCCTTGGATTTGTTAATTAACACCGTTCAAGAGACTGATAATTCACACTCCAGGTCACTGGTTGAGCTCAATGCAAGCTACAATGGGCTCACGTATCTGCCAACAAATATTGGTTATGAACTGGTTAATCTGCAAAGGCTCTGGGTCCACATGAACAAGCTGCGATCTTTTCCATCATCTATCTGTGAGATGCAATCACTATACCTCCTGGATGCTCATTTCAATGAACTCTGTGGCCTGCCATCTGCCATAGGGAAACTTTCCAGTCTTGAGATTCTCAACTTAAGCAGCAACTTTAGTGACATGAAGGACCTCCCTTTCTCATTTGGGGACCTGCTGAACCTGCGTGAGCTTGACCTCAGCAACAACCAGATCCATGCACTTCCGGATAGCTTTGGCCGGCTTGATAAGCTAGAGAAGCTTAACCTGGAACAGAACCCTTTGGCCATGCCACCACCAGAGATCGTGAACCAAGGTGTAGAAATGGTGAAAGAATACATGTCAAAGAAGTGGCTTGATGCGTTGCTCGAGGAAGAACAGAAGAGCTTGGCTGCAGCAGAGAGCCCCAAGTGTCGACTCCCAAGGCTTGGCTGGCGCGCAGTGTCTCCTGGGTCTCCGATGTCTCCGGGAGCCTTGTGGGCTATGTCAGTGGTGGTCAGAACAAGTCTGAGAAAGACGCAATCCTGGACCAGCAGTTCTGAAAGCTCAATTTGCATCGTGATTGAGCATCATATGTACATACTACAAACTCCTGACCTGGAAATAATTTTGTGTTCCTGGTGACTCAGAGAGATGCATAATTGCATACACACCCCTTACAAGCCCTGTCTTCCGAGGCAGGCTCTGGTGTTTATTTTCCCATTTTAACTCCACCTGATCTTCATTTCCGTTGAAGGTCCCAGCTGTGATATTGTCCAATAATATAGCTGAAACTTGTGTGAGGCATTCTATTGTTTGGTTATTTGCAACGCATGTTGTGCGCTTTGCTTACTGAAGCATATGTTTCTGCAAACATATCTTTTTAGCCAAGAATCCAAGATGCAACAAAGGTTAAAAGCTGCGGAGGTTTCTTTTGTGACAGCAGGGTTTAACCATAGTGTTATTTTGCTGCACACAATGACATTATTATTACGTGTTTGTAATAGGTAACACACAATGACATTATTACGTGTTTGTAATAAGTAATTCGTGGAAGTGAAAGTCTGAGAAGCTTATTACCCTTGAGTATTTGAGCACCCTAAACGGTTGATGTTGTTGCCAAGATCAATATTTGTGTGTAATTAGAAAGCTTCGGGAGCATTCAGTTAAATTCCAGAGACTGCCAAGTTAATTTGTACGGATTTAGGAACCAATTAAATTGGAGACTGCCAAGTCAATTTGTACAGATTTAGGGACCGCCGTTGTGTTAAACCTTGAGATGAATAAGGCGTGTTAAACCTTGAGATGAATAAGGCGATCCTTACTGGCCGCGGTGGGTGGTGTGTTCCCGCATCTCAAGGTGGTTTGGTCTGCATTGTGGAACCACACCTCTAGATGAGACCTTTTGTCGTCTTCGGGGGCACTACATCGCCGCACCTCTTTAACATAGACTAGCTTCCTTTTGAAAGTGAATTTGTGATTAATCATTGCCTCTGGATGCATCCCTTGTCTCTTATCGGACTTCACTACTTATGCATTTACTTGGCGATAGCCATCCAATTTGAATTTATATATCTTGTTATCACATAGTTATTTAACTTTTAACATACGTTGTTTTTGCACATAGTTGAGACTAGCATATTTACTTTTTTGCTTGAGTTTTAATAAATGGACCGTGTTATTAAGGGCACGTGCCCCAGATTAGACTTCCGTGGGCACGGATGAAATAGGCTAATTAAGCCATGCATGCAACCCAGCCACCACGTGGACTTCTTTTTTGTTTTCAAACTTTAAAACGTTTTATCTCTTAAATCGTAATTCAAAATTCACCTCCGTTTTCACGCTTGGCTTTGTTGCGACGAGATTTTCAAAACTAGATCCCATCTTGATATATTTTGATAACTTTTTTTTTCGACATTAGTTGCCAGATTATAGCCACTTGGTTATCCGACATTATCAACTTGGTTACCGGGTTAAAATCAAATGGCTGCCTAGTCTTTTGAACTGCTCCCATTTTTTACGTGTTTAGATTGGATCAACTACTCACTTTATGAACATGTAGATCATGGTTATGACAAAAAAAAATGTAAAAATGACCTGGTAACTATGTATTATTTGGTTGGTAACTGTTAACCAGTAATATGGTAACTATAGTATTATAACCTGGCAACTGACGATGAAAAAAAGTTTGTCAAAACATATTAAGATGGGATCTTGTTTCGAAGTACTCGTCGAGACATATCCAGCTGTGAAGACGGATCTTCAATTCAATTTATGGTTTAAAAGATAATGAGTTTTGAATTTCTAAAATATAAAAAGATTCCATGCATGCGGATATACAGGAGAAGAATGTTAATAAGAAGCGCCGGATGGAGAGAGTTCGTGTGGCACATTCCCTAATTAGAAACACCGTTAATAAAATGTTGTGGGGTTGTTGCTCTGCAGTTTTCATGATAAAAAAGAAAGTTTTTATGCTTGATATATTAAATGATAATTTTATTTCGCACTATTCAAGGCTCAACCGTGATTGTTTTAATTCTCTTGTTCATCTGCCACCCCTCTGGGCGACATATCACCAGGCATGTAACTGGTTATACATCCAAGAACTAAAGGTTAGTAAGATATATAGCAACCCGAATAGTCCTGAAAAATGCATTGCGGCCTAGTCAAAGAACATGTAAACTCCCCATCTCTCATGTATCCATGTTGGTACCCTTCAATGAAATTTAGTCCATGCTAAATCGAGAACCAAAGAACTTCTAGAAATGTACCTAAAAAATATTGTTTCTTAACAGAAGGTGCAATGACTATTTCAAACCCAATGCATTGAGTAATTTTTTCCTCCAAAATATTTTCTGAAAAAACAAGGTACCACAAATTGACCAATTTGAATAGAGGTCCCAGATTAGCAATGGCAACGATTGAGTAGGTATGCTACTACCGAAGTTGTTGTGGCTTAGTTCCAGATAACATAGATTAGTGATGGCATCAATTTCTGGAGTAGTATCTTAGTTCCAAAGAAGCTACTCCATCCGTTCAGAAAAGGATGTCACAAAAATGAACTATAGGTAGACCATTTTTGTGACATCCTTTTCCGAACGGAGGGAGTAGATTAGTAAGGGCACCAACTTCATGGGTACACTACTACTGAATTCGTTGTCTTAGGTCCAAATAAATTATATTAGTAAGGGTTGCAATTCTCCACATGATACTTCCATTAGGTTGTCATTGAAGAGATCAAGTGTGTTCAAGTTGGTTAATTGTCTATCGAATTTGGCACGATTCCTGTGAACCTGTTTCCGTTGAAATGTACTTATGCAATTGTTTGCATGCACACAACGACATCACCTCTATCAAGGCTCCTACATCGTCATTCCTAGCATTCAGTTAAAGGATCGAGTAGATTGACTATGTGGGGGTGGGGGGGAGTAGGCAACTATAAATTTTCTTTTCTTTTATCAAATTTAGTCTTCGCTCAATATAAGTTATCTAGATATGCAACTAGGTGGACAATAATATATTATAAGTAAGATACAAGATGGCAAGATATAATGACAAGATAAGCTAGCAACAATAAGTAAATGAAGGCTAAGAGATAACCACACAATGAAGCGGAGAATTTATCCCGAAGCTCACTTCACAAGGAAGCTAGTCTCCGTTGGAGCGGTCCAGAGTCACAAAGCGATCCCGAATAGCCGTCAATGGCACATCTCCTTCCTGCTTCCACCCGATGTGGAGTGGCACGAGTCAGTATATGATGCCCTTGAGGTCGGAAACCAAACTTGTACAAGGATGAGCCACACACCACAAGTTAATTGGAGGCTCCCATCAAATTCCCGCGGCTCCCAAAGCCACAAGAATCACAGGGCCAAGGCACGTATCCACAACTCAATTGGAGGCTCTCGGCTAGTCCCCAAGGCTTCCAAAGCCACGAAGATGACCAATAATTTCTAGGGTTCCACAAACCAAAGAGTAACAAGTTACTCAATGGAATGGATAGGGAAATCAAATCGCTTTGTTGAAAGTGTAGATCTAGATCAACTCCTCCAAGTCCTAGAAGGACAAGGTGTTTGAGTGGGTAGGGATCAGAGTGATCTAGTGAGTTGAAGCTTCCATCAATGGTGGGGAGAAATATTCTGGTCGTGATACCCTTCTCAAGGTAGGAGAAGGGTTTTGATAGTTTCCCCAGAAATCTAGCCATTCCAGGAAACTTAACCCCAGAATCTCCGTCCTGAGTGGAGTCTCCGGCCCACGAGGGGTTCAGATACTCCAGCCAGACCGGAGACTTCCAAAGTCCTAGCCAGACTCCGGCCATGCTCCAGACTGGAGACATAGGCCCACGCCAAGCGCAAGCAAATGTAAAAATCCGATTTAAAATGGGGCCGCAGTATCCGGTTGCCCTGAGTCCGAAGACTCCGATGTTTGCACACCAGAGCCTCCGGCCTGACAACACCAGTGTCTCCGGGCTGTTTCCAATAGCCACTAGATACTTTTGGGGAAACTCTTCACCATTATTTTACTGTGGATTATCTGGGTGCAAGTGTGTATGTGTGCAGTAAGATGATTTCGGAGACTTTCCAAAAAGTAACCCCTCTTGATAGTATGGGTGCCCTACGACTCAATAAACTACTAAATCTACGGGCCACCGATTTTGATCGTCTCTCCTTTTTTAGGGGTGAACCACCGTCTTGTGCATTTCATCAAATATACCTATAGTACTTTAGCACATGGTAAGATCATACTTATGTTGTTAACAAACACACAAAACTAATTAAGGGAGACATATCCTTTCTCACAGTGAGTCAAGGAATTATGAACTGTGAAAATTATCCATGTTTATGTGATCACGTCCTTGTTTAAATTCCATGACAAATCAATGAAATGGAAAATTTGAGAGACATCATGTTTCTAGTGCATGAGGAAACTGGTTGAATAATATGTTAGACCCAAGATTGATGTATTAATGCTGCTTCTTTCCAAAACCAACAAGACCCAATTGTGTGGTTCAGTCTGGTGTTGTAGAGGTCGAGTTTCTCAAGTTCTGTGAGATTACTAATGTAGGGGATGTACTATTTTTTTACTACCAAGTCAACATTAAGTAGGATGGATGACCCTCGGAGATGGAAGCATATTCAGTATATGAGGCCAGTCAGCTGCCCGTTATACATCTATTAAGCTCATGCCAAGGTACTTTAGGTTAGGCATATTTGTTAACAAGTAATTGATGTTGAATACATATTGGAATCAAGAGCATCAAACTGGTAATCTCAAAATATTGTAATTTAGATAGATTACCAAGCTGAGGAGGCACTATACCGATGAATGGAATTCTATGGTTCTGGTATATTAAGTTCCTCATAGAGCCCAATAATTAAGGAATTTGGATGCTTGGCCTTAGCAAACAGTTAATGATGCTGAGAGTCCCATGTGCTCTAGATGTTTCAAGTAAAAGCAGAGAGGGACCTATCTTGCCCAATAAACCGTTGTCGTTATGACATGGACGTATCGGACAAGTTTAGGACCGGGGGGCCATCGCCCCCCCCCCCCCTCCCCAATCTCCAGCTCACAAAATAACATGTTTCATTTAACTTGCTTGCCCCTTCCTAAGCTCATCCACTGAATGGAAGTTATAATTGTGGGTTTGGATTATGAAGGTGAAGCTTGATGGCATATTATTGGTTACAGATCCAAGTACAAAAGGTTATTAAGATCTGCTATCGTAGCGGGAATAGTCCCAGAAAATGCATTGTGTCCTAGTCGTAGAACATGTAAACTCCCGAGCTCTCATGTACACATGTTGGTACCCTTTCATGAAATTTATTCCATGCTAAATCAAGGGAACCAAAGACGTGTGCAGTTCTTAAAATATTTTAGAAATGTAAGTGGTAAATATTATTATAGTGGCCGAGTTTAGCAGGTTTTGTGAGATTACTAAGGTTGACACAATTGGGTTTTGTAATACCAAGCCAACATGAAGCAAGACAAATGACTCTCGAAGATGGGTTTTGCAGTACCAAGTCAACATCAAGCAAGACGGATGACTCTCGAAGATGGAAGCATATTCAATATATGAGGCCAACCAGTTGCCCCTGGCAGATCTATTATGATTATGCCGAGGTACTTTAGTTTTGGCATATTTTTTAACAAGTAACGTCTGTTGAATACATATCGGAATCAAGAGCATGAAACTGGTAATGCCAAAGTATTGTAACTTAGATTACCAAGCTAAGGAGGCACTATGCCGATGAATGGTATGCCAGAGGTTTGGGTATATTAAGTTCCTCATGGAGTTCAATAATTAAGGAATTTGGATGCTTGGCCTTAGCAAACAGTTTATGATGCCGAAAGTTCCATGTGCTCTAGATGTTTCAAGTAAAAGCAGAGAGGGACTATCTTGCCAAAAAAACGTTGGCATTATGACATGGAAGTAGCGGAGGAGTTTAGACCCAGGAGGGCCATTGCCCCCCATCCCCCAATCCCCAGCTCACAAAATAAGACACTTAATTTAAGCTTTTCCCCTTTCTATGACGATGTTGGTCAAGCGCTCCTCCACTGAATGGAAGTTATAATTATGGGTATGGATTACGAAGGTGAAACTTGACGACATAGAAATCCATGTACCGCACTTGATTCCTATCCACCGACAAACAACATCATCCTCTCCAGAAGGCGAGGAGGTTCACGTTGTCATTCGTGACTCTCTTCTGGAAGAGAGCAAGGCATCCCACTCGTTGGAAATGGAACTGACCTCGTGCGGAGGATCTAGGTTTGTAGGATTGGTCAATGATGGAGGGATGCTTATGATGATGAGTAAGACATGGGTTGTATGATGCATCCTGGAAGAATAATGGTTGGCTAGTTGTAGAAGCTTTTTTTTTACATGGGTTGTGCGATGCATGGTAGACGGGCTTATTGTTGAAGCATATGGTGATGAGGATGAACACGACTCGATTCAGTGCTCATGGTCTTTATCCTGCTCACCAGCCAACAATTAATTGATCTATATATCTAGATACTTCGGAAGTTGCATGCTCTTTTATAGCCAAAGTGGGAGTCAAAGTACCCACACAATTTCTGAAAGTATTGAGTCTCTTAAAATTCAAATTTTTGGAGGTTGAAAGTTAGAAATTATGTACAGATGGCGCTGCCTCCCGCTCACGTCCAACTCGTCGTCTCGTCCTAGTCATCCTGCTCAGTGTTCTTTCTCATCGTCATGCTTGTCGTCTAGCTTGCGCGCAGTGGTAGATCATGCTCCTTGTGGTCTCCTTCCTCCCCTTCCGATAATATAACATTGTTATCTACACATAGTACTAGTACATATTTAGCGGTTTTGAGATGTTATTATCGCATCTTTAGACTAAATTAATCCATAACCTCTTGTTGGAGCAAACCACTCCCTCTGATCTCAAATAATTGTGGCCAGCTGTGCTACGAATTATACGTGTTCAGTTATATCCTATGACACTTAAAGTGGATCGGAGGGAGTAGTTTATTTTACATTAATTTGTGACTTCTATGATGCATCGATCATTTACAAACCCGAACTGCCGTATGAAAAAAAAACTGCCGTATGGCAGCTTGCAACATGCTGGAGAATGGGCCCATGCCGATCTTACTCCTCTAATTCTCTCCATCATCTTACTCTCTAGATCAGATCTCTCTTCCATGTTATATTAACCACGTGTGTTAATAGTAGCAGTAATCAGAAGTTTGGGCTTGTTTGTATCTATGCTGGTCCCTATCATTGCCAAACTAGTCAAATCTGGGTTCAAGTGGTGGAAAGTTGTTTTTGCACATGGGCACCAGTAATCCCGTTTTTCCAAAAGAAAAAACCGAAAATCACACTTTGGTGTTACAAAAAAATCTGAACAAAAGTATACGCGTACGTATACATATTATCTATGTACACACTAAATTTCGTTTCAAAATACGTTGTATTTTAGGGTACACAAAAAGACAAATTAGAGACAGAAAAGAGGATTTTGTTTAGTACTTTATAAATTGACAAATTTGTTATTTTTCTGTAGCCTGAAATAAAAATTCCTTTCAACCGAAAATTTGCACAAATATAAATATCATATATACATATTCACGTTCAAAAAATTGGATTTTTAAAACTCAAAAGTATGATTTTTTTAAAAAATACCAGGATCATTGGTGCCTAGGTGCACCAAATCCTCTCCGAGCTTGAAGTGGTCTCATTTGTGTATCATAACTCTAGCCTGTCCATGTTTTGTATCGGGACATGAATGAGTTGTTTATGATATGAAAAAAATCCTCGAATATTAATTTTGCTCGTTTGATTTATTTTCAATCTTTAGTAAGAAAATGTGGTCTGTTTGATCTCAGATCTAGTGGACAAGTTTACACTAGGACTAATAAACCCATCTCCTCGAACCCCACTTATGAAAGAACTGTTGGTTTTTAGTCAATGTCGAGTGGTGTGATGCTTATTCTATCTCAAATGTTTACAACATGCCCTTGTACATGCTCTCAGATCATGCTCCGATAATCCTGTTCTTAGAATGAAATGCTCATTAAATTTCAAAATTGGTGGCTTAAAGAATAAGACTTTCAATTGTATGCAAATCTAGCTGCAAAATCGAATATGAGGAATTTGAACCATCCACATACTTATCTCCACAAGATTGTTACTTTCGTGCGGTGTATTTGGAAGCCTAGAAGTGACACGAAACAGGGAGCACAGATATAATTTCATACAGACGATCAAATTCTAGCCACGGCTGCAGCAAGCAGGAGGCTTTATCCGGCACGGGGCAAAAAGTACTTCTGTGTTATGTACACTAGTTGAGTGCCCATGCGTTGCCACGGGGTAAAAAAATACACACTTATTAAACAAATCTTTACTATTAAATGCAAGTCAAAGGTGATGGCGTGTGGTTTCCATCAATATAACAACAATTTTCGTTTTTCTCTTCCTCTTATTTTTTGCTCGACAGTTGACACTCTGGCAAGAACATGAATCGGCATGTTTCTCCTGGCCCCTCCATTTCCATTTTCTTCATCCTTCCCTGCTCTAGCAATTGTTGTCGATAAAAAATATGTCATCTCACCGTTCCATCACTCATGTGTTTACTTAAGATAACAACAATGTTGTACAGATGAAAGTTGCGTTCTAGTTTTTAAGCATGTGTGGAGCTTGTGCTTTGCCCTCTTCAACTCTTTCACGGCTACTATATCCGTTCCACTCCACATCTCTTTGTTGTCACATGGTCGCTTTCGCTGACTATGCCGATTGGTGAACCTAAGATGCGGTTTGTATCATCTTTGGTGATTGATGGTGGTCCTTTAATTAAGAATTTCGCCCAAACTGCGTTATACCACCTTCGGTAATTGGCGGCAGTACTTTAAATAAGCATGTCACCAAAATTACATACGCTAGTCGGTTTAAGTTTTATCTTGCAAAATAACACTAAATTGCCAATGTTATAGAAACAGGTCAGATTTAATCTTCATGCCCTAGAAATTGCATCTCAAATCTTCAGAGTCAAATTTGAGAGGAAGAACAGTTTCATCAACTTCCCTTGTATTTTTCTCGAGTCAGGAAGTTCGGCAATCAGCAAGTGGACCCCGCACATGCGCATTTGTCTATGTGAACTTGTTCTTTTGTTCAACATACTTGCATCGTACAAAATATTTAGATTTAGAACAGAGAACCTCACAACTCACAAGAGATTGGTTAACTCAAACACTTGCAGCAATGCCCCGATTCATAATCTGAAACAATGCATGGTGCTACAGTTGAAAACTAAGGACATCATATTATAACTTCTCCCATTCTGCACTTGAGAATATTAGAGTTTACCAAAATATAATCCACTACATCACAATAAATAGATTTGCAGGAATGGCCTGGTTGCCTTATTCTTCACTTACAATCATATAGCCAAGCCAATTACATTCACATTCGTAACAACAGAACCTTATTCTCAATAGCCTGATTACATTCACATGCCTAACAACTCCACTTTAATAGTAAAAGAAAACATCTCCTGAGTGACAACAAGAACAAAGACGGTGAGCCTCCAACATGACAACATGTGGATAGAGAAGGATGATGAGAGCTTACCTGAAGTCCTTGAGTTTTTGGTCACATAATAGCTCAACAACCAAGGTTGTCTTATGTTCCTTTTTTTGCCAGCCCAGTTGAGAAGAACTCAAACGCAGTCTCAGTAACCTTCCGAAACTAAACCGTTTATCAAAATATTCAGCACATTAACTACTGCCGAGCATTCATAATAATATATCAGCCTGCCAAGCTTGTTGATTTTACAAAAGACTAATAAAGAAACAGAGCAGTGATATTGTCATGTTGATACATTAGCAGGTGCCAGCAGATTTATAAGGCAGACCATGACGCAATTGTAACTTTGCAAGGCTGTACAGCAGCTCCATGATTCCAAACACGGATGATGCATTTTCCTGCATATATCCAGGGATGGAACAATACCCTTCTATGAGCATGGACTGATCATCCTAATATTCAGATCTGGCTTCAACAGTGATCACTAAATCTGGAAACCCAATCAGATAACTCAAATGGATAACTCAAACTGGATTGCTCAAAGCATATTTGAAGACATGGGTTACAAAATGGTAAAAGAAACTCAGATATCGGATTGAAATGTTTGCTGCACTCCCATAAGGAACCAGAAGATTTACCTGGATGCAAGAGTGACCTCAACTTGAAACCATTCAGATAAGAAACACCCAACTGTAGCAAAAGGTTTACCAAAAAAATGGATGGTTGTCTTGTGTAGGGTACCCTAGATTATATTACAGTAAGCTCTACCGATCTTACGTAACTACTTCTCTGCTTTTCCTATATTATTCAAGTTAGTTTTTTGCATTTTATATATACAACCACTTGGGGAAGTGGTAGATAGTAGTTACAAATAACAGCAGGCTGTGGGAAGTGAGTTTAGGGTGTAACCTCTTGATCAGTTTGAGCCAAGGAATAAACAATGTCAGTACCATGCCAATGGCTCAAAGGAAACATACCAACATCATAGATAACCTGCAGTTAACAGAAAACTGTGCTGGAAAGACAGATTTACCACTATCTGGATAGCCCAATCCTAATTAAGTTTGAATGAAGGCATGCATAGGGACTATACCTCGTAAGGCACTAATGCAAGATAGTATTCAATAGTGCACATTATAATGTTGAGGGGCTGTTTGATACGAGGGATTTCTAAAGGAATTGTGGAGGAATGAATCCTATAGGAAATTTTCCTATCTTGGTCATTTGATTTGTAGGATTGTATCCTATAGGAATTGTTGTACTACTTCCTATAGGAAATCCAACATACACTCCAAGCTCATTTTACAATTCCTTTGGTGGAATCAAACAAACTATGGTGCATGCAAAATCCTATAGGATTGGCTAAGAAAAGGATTCCCTTCTCAAAGGTCATCCGCGAGTCCACAGCACGCCACGTGCTCAACACTCAGCGAAAGAAAAGTTGAATACGGCACGCAGGCGCCGGTCGACGAAGCTAGTACGCGCGAAGCTTCCGCGTCCCGTCGCGCGTCCGCCCTGGCTCACGTACGCCAAGCTCCCTGCGTTGCGTCCTCTGTCCAGCGTTACGAAGCCCTTCGCGCGGTTGCTTCGGCCGGATGTACATCCATCCGTTCTACGCGTAGCTGTACATTCAGTGAAAGTACAGCCGCGACCCGGCCATGTACGTGCATGTTCTGTACGAGGCCCTGCGCTTGCATGGAGGAAGCCCTCGCGCGGCTCTTCTGCTAGCCCGGTGTACAAAATCGGCCGGCCGGCCGGATGTACATGATTTGGGATAGATGTACATACTCTGGTAGCACATAATCTGGTAGCACTGTCGGGCGGGCGGATGTACAAAACCATGCTGCGATGTACAGAAAGTTGGGGTACTGTATGCGTTGTACGTGGATTTATAAAAGATCAGAGAAGTACAACAACAATTACAAACTATATAGACACTGGTGTACAACTACACATACACAGATTGTACAACTACACATACATAGATTGTACAACTGACAGGTTGTACAACTACACAGACATAGGTTGTATAACTACACAACACATGTTGTACAACTAGACAGACACAGGTTGTACAGACACATGTTGTACAACTAGACAGACACAGGTTGTACAACTACGCAGACATAGGTTGTACAACTACGCAGACACAGGTTGTACAAAACCATGCTGCGATGTACAGAAAGTTGGGATACTGTATGCGTTGTACGTGGATTTATAAAAGATCAGAGAAGTACAACAACAATTACAAACTATATAGACACTGGGGTACAACTACACATACACAGATTGTACAACTGACAGGTTGTACAACTATACAGACATAGGTTGTATAACTACACAACACATGTTGTACAACTAGACAGACACAGGTTGTACAGACACATGTTGTACAACTAGACAGACACAGGTTGTACAACTACGCAGACATAGGTTGTACAACTACGCAGACACAGATTGTACAGACATAGGTTGTACAACTACATAGACACAGGTTGTACAACTATACATAACCGGTTGTACAAAAAAAAGTTCGTCGAAACCTATCAACATGGGATCTAGTTTTGAAGATCTCGACGCGAGGAGGTTAAAAGTGTTCGGATAAACGGATCTCAAGATATTTTGTTTATAAAAAACGAATCTCGAAATAAATACGGTACAAACCTGGGCGGGGAGAAGAAAACTCACCAAAATTCTCTCATGCTGCCACTCACACATGCAAGCACCCATGAGGGGCTACGTGGAGAAAAATGCTGACACTTGGCGCGAACACAATGCGCGCATGTTCCCTTCGCAAAGGGAAGATTTGGACTCTTATAGTGATTTCGGCGAGAGCTAAGAGAACGTCGCGAGGCAGACCATCGAGCAGCCTGGCAGACCATCCAGACGACGTACGTACCACAGACGACGTACATAGAGTATTATAGTCGTTTGATCATATAAGATCAAAGAGTGGTATGAGAGATTATCCGGACCATATCCGTGAGTAGAAGTATATGACAGTAACACCATATCCGCGAGCACAAGTATATGACACTGACAGTAACTCCTTGCGCAGTTCACTTAGGTAAGATCAGCAGGCTCCAAACATATCCGCTAAATCAACCATTTCATCAAGGAACATAGCAACAACAAATTTGAACATAGGCATGCATATAAAGTTCTTAACCATACTAGCACATACGCGGTTCCTGCTAACACAAACGGAACACCCACGGTTGCACGACACACCACAAGCCACCGGAACGCCAGACTATGGTGCTGCTGGCTGCTACTACTACTACAATACCACTGCATTATGCAGCAATCACGCTTCAGTTCGTCTAGTTTATTCACGCATTATACTACTTATCTATATCTAGGTTACCACTAGGCAGCACGCTCCAGCAGATGAACACAGGAGGGCCATCACTGGTCCTTCTCTCTGGACAGAAGATTCATCGCCACACGCTTCAGGATGCTTACTCCTTCGTCCTTGCGAGCGCCTCCTTCATATCTGTGGCATCATCAAAACCCTAGGGAATAAGAGTTAAGAAAGACCCCATGTAAAATAGATCTTTGCTGGAATGGCGTGCACAGGATGAGGATTAGTACGTACCATTTCCTTCATATCCGCGACGAGATCCCACTCATGGTAGCAATACAGATCATCGACGGACTTCTGGAGGTCATACTCGTTCTGCCTAAGCACCTCTTTGTTCAGGTCGACCTGCCTGAAGCCCATCGCTGCCAGCTCTCTCAAAAGCTTTTCCTCCATGTCGCTGAAGACTTCATCAGGTGAAGGTGCAGCAGGCAGAACATCACGTGAGTTAACAGGAGTAGCTGCAGGTTGAGACGCCAGCACACTGATAGGTTTTGGCAGTAGTGCTGCTTCAGATGAAGGCACACCAGCAGGCCTGGCCATAGCTCCAGCAGATGAAGCGTGAGGATCAGTGACGGGCACTTGAACCGGTTCAACTGCTGTAGGTGCACAGGGCACAACACTTCCAACAGCTTTGTATCCCTCGTGTTTGCTGGCTCTAAGTACTGCGAGAAAAGCATCACCCTGATCAATTTTGTCTTCGTCATCATTGTCAGAGTTTGATGAAGAATCTGTCCATGTTGTGGTGCTTCCTTCTGCAGGCAAGTTCAAGTTTATGGCAGCAGTTTGCTTATTGCCACTTTTCTGGACAGGATGTTCCACCTGCACATGAATATAGCATGCAAACAATCAGTATAAGAAAACAAGCGACATAAGCAAACAAGCGACATAAGCAACTGGCCTAAGAGAACGATATGGTCTAATTAGGCTATATACCATGGAAGGCTTCCATGTTGTAGGGTTGCCGTCCGCAGGCGAGTTCAGGTTTATTTTAGCAGTATCATTCTTGCCACTGGTTTGAACAGGCTGTTCCACCTGCACATGATTTCACAATGCAAACAATCCTAAGAAAGGAAGTACAAAGTCAGAGAAAAAGGGCAGGAACAAGTAAGGGCTGAGTGAAAACCTGAATAAGAACCCAAACTCGCTGACCAAAGTTCAGCAGATCCGGCGATGTCAATCTCCAGTACGATATGTACCTACCAGGTTTCGCAGGCGCAACAAAATCTACACAAACATCGATTTCTCCACCAACAGGAAACCCGAACTCCGAAATCTGAGAAGTTAAGACACAAGTTAAATCTTTCTTTTGGTCTGAGGTGCATCCATGTCATCTCACATTCATGACAAATCAGAAAATAAATTATATGTACAAAGTTTGTTAGTGCATACCCCTAATTTCACTGAGCTCTGGCGAGCAAACTGATCCCCGCCAGTCCAGGCAAGCTGGGTCCCGGAAGGCCACGCAGTAGATCCACTGTTGCGCATGCACCAAATCTTACGAAATGGAGTTGATGGCGCCATTACTGTTCCATCAGGTACAGTGAGATCCTTGATGAAGTGGCAGTCAAGTTGGAGCTTCAAATGCTGTGAATGGTAAACAAAAGCAAGTTGAAATTATTATGTTACTGCTTCACTTACCTATCTAATCATGAGAGTGAATAAACTGATATGGTCACCTTATCAATGTTTCTCATTCTTTCGCTTAGTGGCATTGGCTTGTCTATTCTGGTATATTCGGCATCCTTGCCCGCGAGAGAGAAACAAGCACTACATAAATCGTAGTCGTCCTTACTGCCAGAAAAAAAAAACATGTTACGAGCACATCTTTTTACATAAGACAATTAGAAGTTTAATTGAAACCAAAATACTTACACAATGGACTTGTAGCGAGGCCCAACAATAGGTGTCATCCCACAGCCATCACATTCGACCCATTTATGAACTGTGGGGCTGCCATAAGCACTGCTGGCAAAACCGTATGAACCAAGTGGGTTGGCATCTTGATAAAACCCATATGGATGCATACCGAACTTTAATGGATTGTGGTCATAGGCAGGTGGAGGAGGGAATGTTGTCTGCAAACCACCATTGATCTTTCCATTCCATTCAGGAGTTGTAATTGATGTTCTCTGCAAACCACCATTGAACATTCCATTAAATCCAGGGGTTGTACCTGGACCGTAGATGGGGCCTCTAGGCGGAGGGAATACTGAATGCTCGCCACTGATCTTTCCATTAGGTTCAACGGTCGGAACTGGACGGTACACTGAATGCAAGTCCTCATTGATCTTCCCGTTAGATTCAAGGGTCGGATTCAGGCAGTACTGAGGGCCTCTCGGTGGAGGGGCTGCTGAACGCTGGCCATTGGTCCTTCCATAAGAGCCAAAGGGCATATATATGTTCCGTTCATATTCAGTAGCAGAACCAAGAGTAGGAACACCATGAGCCACGTAAGGAACAGGTGGCACCGAAGAAGATATGACAGATTTCCCCCTAATTTGGGCATGAGATTTCCCCTTACTTTGGGCATCAGTTCTTTTTTTGCGTGGGTAGATCAATTTTCCACCAGAACTACCTAAAACATGATCCTCAATTGAAGTATATCCTGGTGCCTGCCCAACTTGAGGTGTGGTTTCCTCAGCTAGCACGCTCTTAAGACCAAGTGCTTTAGAGGATTGCATGTCAGAGGAATGTGAACCTGAAGCAGTTGCACCACTGATAGGCTGGACACTGGTAGGTTGTACGCTGCTCCTGGGTGTTATCAGTTTAGCAATTCGATCCAGCAAATCAGCCAATGGTGGTGCCGATGATGCAGCTTTAGAATGCAGCTCGTGGGATAGTTTTGCAAGGACAACAGGAAGTTGCTCTGGTACAAACTTCAACGCTTCATCAATAGCTGATTTCACCTGAGCTAGTTGCTCTTCCATAGCTGTGGATATTGGAGATTTGGTATCCGAGGCCTGCTGCTTGGCCCCTCTACTGCTGCTGTTCAACTGAACATCAATCCTAAGAGGGTTCAGCTTCTGACTAATAGCAGCGTCACGTAAATCATCATCATCATCCAGGATGACGACATCCCCATCCTCATCAGTATATGTGAGAACAAATACATCATTGGGACTGAACTTGAAAGCATTTGAGATCTTTGACCGAAGGGCAGCAAGGTTATGATCAAAGTGTGAACCCTTCACACAAGCATTGAATCGCTTGAGAGTGCCACCATACTTGACCTGAAACATCAACCAGAAGTCAAGAGGAAAGTCACAAGAAAAATGCAGGCCTAAAATACAGAGTAAAGCAGCAGAAAGTTTACAATAAGTGGCAGATAGAGAATTTTCTCCCTATAAAAGAGGGTATGTTGTTCCTATATTTTATTGGGCTGGAAGATGATACACGTGCAGAGTCACACTACCACATCGCATATATTAGTATAAGATACTAAGTATGCAGGTTGATGGCACACAGACAGAAAGATTTCCCTTCCATGCTATCAAATTCCCACACAACAACCCATCTGGAATCGGCGGTAACCTACGAAATGCAGATCAAGGAACTCTACTACAAATTACTAACACGAAGTAGCTTACTATTGTTGGAATGTATGGTGGGATCTAGCCATCTAGTCCTATTGGCAGAAATATGACCACAGTAATAATAATCTTAATTTGGAACAATCGTCACGGAAATTTTGCTCATGCTTTTACAATGGCGAAAGATCAAGGCAATCTGATCTCAGATACACCCATCGATAAGCAGAATCCATACATTCGACAGGCAGATGGACTGATCACTGCTCATCTGCTACGCCCCCATCTCAAACGAAGGGGAAAAGGTTCCCCGATGCCAGTATCCAGAACAAAATCGCGACTAAACATAACTTAACCTAACAAAATAAGCAACACTCCACAGCACCGCCCGATCGCTCCAAAATCTCGCAATCCGCAAAACCCCTATTCGACTCGCGAGGACGAAACCCAAACCCTACGCGAGCGATAAATAAGGGGAAAAAACCGCAGCACTCCCCTCCTAACCCTCCCGATCACACATCGGAACATAAAACAGCAGAGTGCGAGGACACGGGATAACTACCTTGATGACGAGATCCCGGGTGTCCTGTAGCGGCAGGCCGACGCCGTGGAACAACGGCGGCGCGTACCGTCCAGACATCGCGGCGCGAGTCCGGTGCCGGGACCCACGGGCGAAGCGAGCTGAGAACCCTGGGCGAGCGGAGTTGGAGGAGCGCGGTGCAGTGCGTCGGCGGTGGCAGTGGGGTTTGTCTGGGGTGGGGTGGTGGTGTGACGGGAAGGGAAGGCCTCGCCGCTGAACGCCCCAATTTATTCCGTTACCTACGAGGCTTCGAGGAGAAGGATGGGGACGAAATTTTCTCATCTTTTCACGGAGACTACCGGGTTATTACCTACAGATCCTCGTGGACGATGGGCCCACGCGTCGCTGGGAGAGTCTCAATTGCGTCGCATTGCTGCATGCGTGACAGGTCACATTTTTCTTCGGTGGGGTCTGACGTGTGTAATTCTGGCCGTGTTCAGGGGGAAGACTGCGATTTTTGTTGTTGTAAATATCGTTTAGTGGGGCCCGTTGGTCAGTTGGCGAGAGCCGGATATGGACTGGAATATATATTACGGTTTCTTTAGTTAGTCGGTAGTGATATAATAATACTTTCTTGGCGTTGTCGTGTCCCGTGTCCGTTACTTGGGAGCAAAGAAGAAGATGTATACACGACCTCGTTTTCGCCTGATTTGTGGGGCTCATTCTTCTCTGCTACACCGTATCTTGTACTACTCCAGATGAGATACACGTACATCCCTGGACCCTTCGTGTCGTGCAAGTTGAAACTTGGGTCGTGTTTTTAACTACTCTCTCTGATGTTTTAGCTTTTGTCCACATTTATATGTATTTAGATGTATATGGATATGTTTTAATGTGAAACGGAGGGAGTATTTGAGTTTTCACCTAACCAACATATCAGCTAGCTAGAACATCTTATATTGTGAAACGGATGGAGTATTTTTGAACCGATGGGCGTCGTCGCAGAAGAACGCGACAGGGCAGCGGAGGCGGAGGGAGCCGAGGCCTGGGAGAGCAGAGAGCCGTTGCGTGGGGCACGTATTTTCTGATTTTAGTTAGGCTCAAAGTCACCGGAGAGAGTCACTAACACGAGGGGCCATCACCTGTAGCTCCATAGTCAGTGAGTGACTCAAATTCAGTGACTCAAATTCAGGACAAAGTTAGGACTTCAAGCCAAAAAAAACCTCCACTAGATCTGTCTAGGCTAGTATTGGGGAAGATGCGGTTCGCATCGTTTGTCACCTGAACTGCCGAAAATCGGAACAAACACTCCCGCCGGTCATCGTGAAACATGGCCGCCGCGAGTGCACACAACCTCCGTGATTACTAACGCAAACTGCACACCACCTAAGACAGGGTTGCCGATAAGTTGCCCATCAGTGTCGTCGGTATCACTCTTCAGTGACTCAGACTACACCGACTCCTACCACAACATGAGACCTTGCCAAGCGGCCTCGAGAAGATCACACCTGGTTATGCCAAACAAATAACTATTCGTGAAGAAGACTAGCAGTTCCGATTCTAACGAGGAGCTCCGGAAAGGGCATGACCGCGTGCGTCGACGAAGATCTTTGTGACTGGACTGCCCCACGCAAGTCATCGTACGCCCCCGAAGCAGCTCCGACTTCAAAACATGAGAGGTCTAACAGAAAGACGAGTCAGGCAGACCGGACAAAAGGCTGACTAACAACGTCATGCGGCACTAAACCATCACTCGCTATCCTCGTCGTTGCCACACAAACCACGGTGCGGAACCCCCAGATCACCAGTTGACAAACTACCAACCACGATGATGTGTAAGTCCAACCACCAGGGAAAGCACGCACGGGATCACAGACTTCAAGACGATGCCCCTCAGAAGGGGAAGCGGCGTGCGTCGTTCGATGACGCCCGACGCAGCAACCATGGCCAACCAAACTCCACACCTCGCCGGCCATACCACCAAGAACCAGCAGGGGGCTGCAACCCCACCTCGTCGAGCCGTGCAAGGAGAAAACCGTTGGCGCCGCCGCACCTGGCGTAAAGTCAAAGACCACCAGCCGACGAGGCCCTACGTGGGAAGAAAGCAAGGCATGTGAGAAGAAGACGGCGACCGGCGGGACACTGCACCTGCCCGACGGGACGCTCATTCTTGACGGAAGCATCAATGGATGAAGCGAGAACCTATTATAGTAGAGTCTGAAACTCTGGTGATTTTTGGTATATAATTTAGCATATATTCATATGGATCGGGTCCATTTCCTTGTATTTGAGACAATATATAAAATACCACTTCTTCAAATTACAAGTGCCAAAATGCTACTCGTGAAAACCAAATTTTCCAAAAAAAAAAAACACTCAGTTTCAATTCTTCATGCCAAAATACCACTAGTGACTAATTCAGACTAACATTTTTCATGAAAGACACAAACGTCTTTACATCTTCACAAAATACCACTCAGTTTCAATTTTTCAGCACCTTTAGAGCATCATTTCAACGGCATTTGAGAACATTCCAACAATACCTGGTCAACAACAAATGAGCAACATTTCAACTGCATGTTTGCATAATTTTGACAAGATTTCAGCACAAAAATACGAAGAATATGAGAGTTAACATTGTTGCAATATATCACCACAATATGAGAGATGACATTGTTGCCATAAGAGTAGGGTAAATAATTGGGCAACGTATCCGGTGAAAACAAGCAACCAGTGAAAACTTGAAAACTTTACTCGTGGGCCATCGGATCAAGAAGGAACGGCACAGACAATCAGCCACTTAAACGCCTATTAGCACATAACCCCCTCACTTTATTCCCCATCTAGGCTACTACTCCCTCCGTTCTAAATTAATTGACTTCCATTTATTCACATGTGGATGTATCTATACGTGTAACATGTCTAGATACATCCATGTGTAGACAAATGAAAGTCAATTAATTTGGAACGGAGGGAGTACTTACGAATCCCTCACGCACCCAATCTCCGCAGCCTCTGCTCGGCGACGGGCCGACGGCGCGGCGATCCACCCACCATGACCATGTGACGGTGTCCCGGTTGCCGTCTGCTCCAACACGTGCTGGCGGCGCTCCACCACGAAACCACATCCAGGCTGCCAGCGGCGCTTCCCCCACGCGACGGAGGCCCGGTCTTCCCCACGCGACAGAGTCCCGGCGGCCGTGCTGCCCTGATGCGGTGGCGACCAGGCGGCCTCCGGCGCTACCCTGACACGAGGAAGACCTGACGGCCTTGATGCTGCTCGATGTGATGGCGTACTTGCAGCCTAGGTGCTACTGGTTCGTTGAAGCTGAAGATCCTGTAGGTGACTTAAATGGCAATGGTGTTGTGCTAGAAGCAGAGTAGCAGAGACGAGATGATTCACTACATCTGTAACTCATGTTGCTTGTATTGCATAATGTATGAAACATGGTGGAACTTTGGAAATCTTCTAATTTCTGGTGTAATATATGGATGTACGATATTGAATATTGAACGCGAATTTGCTTGATTCATTGTTTGTCAATTTGTTGCAGAAAATTAAAACCAAAATCCCAGGACCTTATATAAACCAAAATCATGTTCATGCAAAGCCATATCACAACCAAACTCAGGTTCTGGCTCCATCTATGATGCAACATCAAAGCCGTTGGCATGATCTGTTTGTATCCAAATAATCAAAGTAAACAGAGAGAGATGGGTAACAGAATTTGTATTGTGTACCAAAGTCACAACAGAATCAGAATGTATTCTGCAACATTATACAGGTCCATCGGTTATTTCTGGTACAGAAAAATACAGGAAAGAACACACAGGCTAGATTGTTGGCAACTTCTACAGACTCGCGTCCCTCGCCTCGCTCCCCAGGCGACGCTTGGGGCGAAACACTACCCCGCGTCGCCAGCACTCTCCGTCGGGCGTCCCTGCCGCCGCGGCCGCCGGACCCTTCCGCGGTGGCGGCCGGCCCCAACTCCAAAGGGCAAAGGGGGTGGGGTGTTTTAGCCGTTCCTTGTAGGAAGTGGCTGGCCCGTGTGGGTCGCCTCCGGCGGGATGGTGCGTCGCCGGCGGCGGAGGGCAAGTCTCCATCAAGCCAGAGAATGAAGAAGAAGAAACGATCGTGGTCTCGAAACGTCAAGGACTTGCTTGCTGGGTAAACGAAGGGGGTTATCTGCTAATAGACGTTTAAGTGGCTGATTGCAAGCACACCTCCAATCCATGCCGTTTCTTCTTGATCCGATGGCCCACGAGTAAAGTTTTCAGGTTTTCACTGGTTGCCCGTTTTCACTGGATACGTCGCCAAATAATTGTTGCCGGCGCGAAAAAACACGTCTCAACCTTTTTAGGCACAATATGGGAGATGACATTGTTGGCATATGCCTCAATTTTTTTTAATGAATCTACAGGTCTCAAGGCTTACTTACTAAGCACACGGGCCCACATGAAGGGTTTAAGTCCGGGCCCAACCCAAGGCTGAAAGAGACGCCGGGCTCGTATTAGGCTTGGTACATTCTTCAGAGAAGCCCAGCTAGCTAGTAGCAAGCAAGAAATGCAAACGGGTCTTCAGTTTTACGTCACTCGTCACTCCTCAGGCCACAGGGACTTCACGAGCTCCGCGTAGCACGCGAAGATAACGGCCAACGCCAGACCGAAGAGCGCCGCCCCGACGGCCACCGGCGTGGTCCCCGCCACCCACAGCGCCATGCTCACCAGCAGCGCCATGGCGAACGACCACAGGAGCACCTGCCCGCCGGCCGCGCACGCCCACGCGAGCAGCCGTCCGTCCTCCTGCTCGTCCGGGAGCGCGCATAGCGCCAGCAGCGACGTGAGGACGCAGAAGCTGAGCAGCTGGGACGCCGACACGGCCAGGAGGAGGTACTCCTCCCGCGCCACCAGCTGCGCGGTGAACATGACGCCGGTGGCCAGGACGACCAGCGCGAGCGTCCGCGCCGCCGTGGGCGACGCGCAGGAGCACCGCTTGGCCTTGCAACAGACCGACGGCGTCTCGTGATCCGCCGCCGCGGGCAGCAGCAGCAGCCGCTGCTGCTTCTCCATGTCGGGATCCGACTCGTCGGACTCTGATCTGGCTCCCATCACGTCAATCGTCAATGGTACGTGCCACAAATCCGTGCAGGCAAAACTGCTGAAGTGGATGGAGTATATAAAGACGAGACGCTGTCTGCTATGGTTCCATCCAAGATTCCAAGTAAATAAATTTCTACAAGCTGATAAGCTCGGGGCGCGGCAAAACCAAGAACGGCATACTGTATAAAAGTAAGCTGGACCAAAGCTTGAATTGCGAGCGGGATTTACAAGACCGCAAGAATGTGCTTATGTCTGAGTATCTTAGGTAGCTACACAAAGGGACTGAAAGTTTGATAAACACGGGGCTGCTAATCGCACGCCTCCGATCGCCTCCTTCTCATATATATATAGGTTCATGTACAAGCTATACAAGGAAATAAACTAATCAGCTATACAACCGACTATGTCTAAGATATGGATCAGAGTCCATTGCGTGTACTCCAGGCTGAACAACAGCAGGTTTGGCTGATCTCTGACTTAGCTTATCAATGTTCTCCAACACTCCCCCGCAGTCTGAACGTCCGAGGGAATCGACGTGAAGACTGGACCGAAATTCTTCAAATAAAGCGGTCGGCAATCCTTTGGTGAAAATATCCGCAAATTGTGACGTAGAAGGGACATGAAGAACACGAACAGCTCCGAGCGCCACCTTCTCTCGGACGAAGTGTATGTCAAGCTCAATATGCTTCGTCCGCCGGTGTTGTACAGGATTAGCAGACAAGTAAACAGCACTCACATTATCACAGTAAACAATGGTGGCACTGGTGATAGGACGATGTAATTCCTGGAGAAGCTGACGCACCCAGCATGATTCCGCCACGGCTGTGGCCACGGCACGGTACTCAGCCTCGGCGCTAGACCGAGAGACAGTCGTCTGTCGTCGAGCCGACCATGAAATAAGATTATCACCAAGAAACATGCAAAATAATTAAGCATAATCTCGGGGCTACTTCCATGGGGCAACTCCAAGCACGAGCTAAAGAACTTGACGCTCGCGAAGCTGATCTCAATGGCAAGGTCGCCGAACCCACCGGCAAGGCCGTCGTCAACACCCCACCACCAGCCCCCATCCCATCTTCCACCTATGTTGCCTCCATCAAAACTCTAGTTCCCATAACTCTCGATCTTCAAGATTCCAACTACGCCAAGTGGCGCGAACTCTTCCTCGCTGCTCTCGGTCGCTATGGCCTCACCTCGCATGTGCTCGCCACCACCGGCTCCGGTCCCTCCGACACCTCGCCCACCTCGGATTGGGCGCGCGACGACTACACACATGGATCTACGGCTCCATCTCCTTGGAGCTCTTCGGCATCATAATGGCGCCCGGCTCCTCCGCTCGTCAAATCTGGGACGCCATCGACGGTCTCTTCCGCGACAACAAGAAGTCGCGCGCCATCGCTCTGGACGCAGAGTTCCGCAACACGCCTCAAGGAGACATGACGGTCTCCGACTACTGCGCCAAGCTGAAGAACCTTGCCGACGCTCTCTCTGACGTCGGCCAAGCAGTCTCCGACGAGACCCTCGTCCTCACCATGCTCCGTGGGCTTAACGAGCAGTATGCTCCTCTCCGTTCTTTTCTCCCGTTTCAGGTGCCTTTTCCGACCTTCCTACAAGCTCGCTCGGCGCTTGTCCTTGAAGAAGCACAGAAGAAAACGGATATCAAGAACAACAGCAGGTTTGGCTGATCTCTGACTTAGCTTATCAATGTTCTCCAACAGGGACGACACTGAGAGCAATTAGCATGTTTTTACCTCTCCAGAAAAAAAGACATTTTTTCTGCCGTATGATTTGAACCACTCTCGTAGCCAAAGCGAGTCGTTATAGACGGATTGTCACTGCTTAAGTGCTTATGGACCTGAACCTGGGTGATCTATCCATGATCAGGATGAAGCTTGTGTCACTTTTTTTTTTTGCGAATGTAAGGTTGTGTCAATTGGCCTGTCCTTAACCGTTAGTTACAACTGGACGGTCTAAACTCTGCCCAAATGAAACAGCACTAGTCGCATCACAGCATAGTCATCTCAGTCGCATCACAGAAGATAGAGTAGATGGAGTTGTTGTCACCACTGGTTCACAATTAGTGCACCTTTTATTAAAACCACCACCATCTTCTGAATAAATCTCATACTCATGTATGAATAAGAAACTGAGCATCATTTCAGTAGCAAAAATTCCCTGAGATTCATTCAAGCGTAGATCTGAACTTGCATTCTAGTAGCATCATATTACTGTACTAGATAATTCACTTATCCTTACAGATAACATCCCTAGTTCACAAGAGTAGCATAGCCTCCAAACAAAAAGAAAGGGGAGTCCTCATGTAACCAGGTTGCCACATCAAGTTTCCCCTTATTTTTACTATTCCCTCCGTTTCTAAATATAAATATAAGATGTTTTAGCTATTTCACATTTTGACCAAATGCAAGTGAGTGAACATACACACTAAAATGTGTATAGATACATGTAAATGTAGAAAAAACTAAAACATCTTACATTTAGAAACGGAGGGAATACTTGGTAATCTTCCACAAAGAAAAAACTCGATCCCACACTATTTATCATCTTCGAAAATAAATTATGTCTTCACATATTGCATCACCTCTGCGTTTATAGTTGAGAAAACATTCAACCGTTAGCAAAGCTATAACTTGACCAAGGAGTTAGCGGATCCACATTGCCAACAGCCCACGCCAGTCAGGTTCAAAATGATTATTTCGAACTCCTACAAGTATTGCACGCCGGTGCCAGCTGAAAAAGCAACTGTTATGCGCATTTTCGAATTGGTCTGATCTGCACAGTACATGCATTTCTGCTTCCAGAAAATCTCATGCTTTCACGGCATCTCCTGCAGCCAGTCGCTCGTCCTCAGTGGTAAGTCCCTCAATCAGTGAAATATACGTGCTGTCGTCAGGGGTGATGCCATTGCCCACCATTTCTTTCACCAGCTCCTCGGCATCGTCTCCCTGGCCATTCTTGCAGAGCCCTTGTATCATTGCATTATACGTCAAAAGCGTTGGGTTGAACCCCTTATTTATCATCTCATCCCGAACCTTCACAGCATCCTTGATGTCACCCTTCATGCTGTAGCCGCTGATCAGCGTGTTGTAACTAACAAGATCTGGCTTGATACCCCTCTTTGTCATCTTCTCAATGAGATCACGTGCTTCATCAAGACGCCCCAGCAAGCACAACCCCCTCATAAGAGTATTGTATGTCACATCATCCGGTGTGATCCTCCTCTTCTCCATTTCTCCCATGATCTCGAATGCCCGATCCATATCCCCACCAGTGCAGTGGCAATTGATCAGGGCATTGTACATGATAAGGTCAGGCCTGATGCCTTTTCTCACAGCCTCATCAAACAGCTTATCGGTCTCCTGAACCATCCCCTTCTTGGATAAGGCATATATCAACGACGTATAGGTGACCACTGTTGCACGGATCCCTTTCCCAACCATATCTTCAAACATCTTCAGCGCTTTCTTCTCCTTGCCCTCTTTGCAGTACCCGTTGATCAATATATTGTAGGTGAACACATCGGGTGCAAGCCCCTTTCCACGCATCTCCTCAACCAATGCATAGGCATCCGCAGCACGTCCTTCCATGAACAACGCGTGCACGAACAGATTGTATGTCGGGACTGTCATGGAAACCCCGCTCTCTACCATTTCATCTCGGTACCGCAGAGCGGCCTCCAGATTTCCTCGGTCACAGTATCCTCCAATCAATGTGTTGTACATCACGGCAGTTGGCTCGACTTCTCCCGCTGACAGCATTTCGTCGAACACCTTGGCTGCCTCCTCGAGCTTGCCGACCTTGCACCACCCGGAGATCACCGTGGCGTAGGTGTACTTGTCAGGGGCGAGACCGCCGCGCTCCCGCATCTCCCGCATGACCTCCAGCCCCGCCTGGACGCGGCCGCGGGAGCAGAAGCCGGCGATGACGGTGTTGTAGGTGACGGCGTTGGGGCGGGGCATCTGCCGGAGGAGCTGGAGCGCCTGGACGGGCTTGGCGTCGGAGCAGAGGTGGCGCAGCATGATGTTGAAGGTGGTGGTGCAGAGCGGGAGGCGGAGGCGGAAGATGTCGGCGAAGAGGGCGAAGGCGGATTTGGACGGGAGGGAGGAGAGGAGCGGGTGGAGCGTGGCGATGGGGATGGGGAAGGAGAGGGTCTTGAGCCGCGAGTAGAGGCTGAGCGAGGTGGTGTGTGGGCGCCCGGCGATGGTGGCGGTGAGGAGAAGGTGGGGCAGCGAGGGGGTGGCGGCGGTCAGGTGCGGGAGCACGGCGAGCGGGGAGAGCGTCAGGTCGGCGGACAGCGCCGACTTGAAAAGCGCGAGCGCCGCGGCAGGCGTGGGAGCGGCGCGGGCTGCCATGGCGATGGCGGCGGGGGAGGTGGGCGGCGCCATGGATGCGGAGGTCGCTGCGAATCACGAGGGGTTTCGCGAGGTTTTTTGTGGAGTATGGAGGTTCAGAACGCGAAGGCATTCAGAAGACCTGAAGACCAGACCAAACTTGGGTGAGAGGTCTCTGCTGCAGTCTGCACGCAAACTTCCGATTACCACAGCATCTTATCCAAGATTTCACAGTGAAGTTGACTTTATGAATTTTCATCAGACTTCTACTTCACACCAATATCAACTGATGCGTCGAATTTGCACCTCTTCGAAATAGTAAGAAACTAGAACCTGACGCTGCTGCCAACCAGAGTATAAGCACATAAAGTAGGGAACAAGGATACAGAAGAAATCTTTGCCAGAAATGAGTTATGTCAGACCAACAATGAGTGCAGCCGAATTTGCATTTAAACAAACTAGAATCCATCTCGATGGAAAAAAAAATCAACTCAAACTATCCAATGTTACATTACATGGCTCAGACCTTACAAGTACAACACATCAACAACTTATAAGAACAGACTTCCGAGTAGACATGTTCCTCGAGAATGTCTGACTCATCTACCAATACACTATACTGGAAACATAACTGAGGCACGCTAATTCGCAGACCGAAACATCATATACAAAATTTTCCTCGGGAGATGATTCCGAGAAAAGGCCGTTTCTCTGCGTTGCGCGGCTACTTGAGAACCCCTCTTCCGACCGGTGCTACTCCTCTCTGTGCAATGCTGAATTCCTGTCCAGCCAGTCGCCGAGGCTATCCTGCGAACCGACACAAGAAAGAAGCATACAATGAGGATATTCGCCGTGACAAACACACCGGGAAATAAGCAAGAACACAACACACGGTACACTTACGGTCGGAGTGAACAAATCCGGAGGCATCCCGAGGAATGTGTGGAGTGCGTCCATGCCGGTGTAGTCAGGAGGTGCCGGCGTCTCATGGATTTCGTCGTTGGCGTAGTCGACCTCCGCCTGCTGTGAGGTTCCAGCGACCCATGCGAGGCGGTCTTCAGGCTGAACACCAGATGAGCCGGGCTCTTCCTCATCCTGTCACAGTTTCAGAAAATGCAGTAAGTAACATGAACGGCACTTCATAGATAGCAGTGCAGTTACATGAAAGTCAATTATTATGGATACCTGATTCTGCTCTGTTTCGAGTGGACTACCGCTTAGGCGACGAGGCTGCGGAGGGTGTGCATTTGGGGTTGTAGGATCAATTTCCACAGCATACATTGGAGATTTCCCAGGTTTATTTGACTCCACCTGATAAAAGACTCTGGAAACAACATACTCCCCATGCTTTTCATCTTTCTCTACCCCAAGATGATACTGATGCATTGTCCAGTTAGTGCTATATTTCTTTCCCTTGTCACTTTTGGAAAGAACAAGTATTTTCTTCCATCCTTTTATTAAACCATTATTATCGCAGATGGATGTGGATTTTCCAGTCTTGTGCCATCCCACATGTTCATTATTATCAGTGTGGTTTTTGTTACTGATCTTGCGACGCTTGCGTGCGCCAACATCATATGCATTTGATATTCTGTGGAAAAAATGACCGCTGCTGCCATCATTCTTGATACCTACAGGGACATATAAAAATTAAATAACTAAGACTTTACTCTGAAAACTCGTTAATTCACAAGGTCCTGATAACAAGTGCAAAATATGAATCCTGTACCAGGGAGGTTTTGTGGATGTGTATAGCATATTCCTTCCGCCTCCTCTATGGTTGGAATATAATCATCTATTTGTACATGTGGCGCTGCCCTGCCAACTTTTCCTTCTAAATGTGAAAGCAGCTCCAGATCAGTTGGCCCAAACTTGACACCAGCCGGGAATCCTAGCCACTGTGGTGAAACCTGCAATACAGGGAATGAAGTGAAACCAAAAGATGTCCGGAAATTGTGACGTTTTAACACCTTCCATCTATGAAGGCATGACGTTTTAGTATTTTACAGTTCAACCAAATGAAAAGACTACGATACTACTATTCATTTGGCCTCGTATTATTGTTGGGACTTTGGATGTTGCGTCTCAGTCTAGTTCTTAGTATTAAGTGGCATTAGAACGATGGAACAAAATGGGAGTACAATGCAATATCCATTACTTACAAAGTTTTCCCCTGTTTTTGTGTTCTTTTTTATTTCAGTTTGAAAGCTTTCATAGGTTCTACTAGCATAGGCTTTTGTTTTGTTTTGTTTCTCTTTGTAAACTTTTGCGCCTTCTCGGCGTTCTTTCCGATACAAAACAACACGCATATTGATGCGTGTTCGAGAAAATAGTAAAAAACAAATCCAGATTTAATGTAAAACCAGAATAGTGGTTCTGCAGTTAGGTATCTCTACTTACCCTTA
Source organism: Poa pratensis (assembly GCA_947311845.1). Taxonomy (NCBI): domain Eukaryota; kingdom Viridiplantae; phylum Streptophyta; class Magnoliopsida; order Poales; family Poaceae; genus Poa; species Poa pratensis. Next base: position 118,009,089 of record CAMZMU010000052.1, read on the forward strand.
ACAAAAGGTTTCTCTACATGTCTGCTTATCAAGAATAAGGTACAAATTAAGCATGTATGTGGTTCAGAACATAATGGTTTTCAACAAGCATGTCAAGTGCGAAAACAGATACACTGAAATTGTTACTTACTACATGTCATTACCATCATATATGGTCTAACAACAAATCATCGATTGAAAAACAAACTGTCCATAAACGAAGTACTCAAGCAACTAATTCATGGAGTACCAGTGTCGCAACTGATACTATCTTTTGGAACTACTGTTTTTTATCGGTGTTGAACTTTATGCACCAGATTGTAATGGGGATAATTACTACACAACTGAGCATAAAATTAAATCCATCTACTCCCTCCATTCACTTTTATAAGGCACTTTACCTACCATTTTCATTCTGGCCACATACAAGATTCACTCATTTTAGTATGCATGTAGCTAAAATTAAAATGGTAAGTAGAGTGCCTTATAAAAGTGAACGGAGGGAGTATCATATTAAAGAGTTAGCGACACTTACATCTCTATTATCAATGTGATATTTGCAATTTGGGCACTCCCTCCAAGCTGCTGCAATCAATTCCTCAATTTGGTAAGGCGAGAGATCAGTGGCATTTCTAATTATTGTAGCGATTGTGTTCCCAGTAATAATCCACGACCTGCAGCAGAATATGTGAGATAATCTATCTTAGGAAGCATACTTTGAGACTAACAGATACTCCCTCCGTTCCACAATATAAGATGTTCTAGCTATCTCACATGTTGGCTAGGCACAAACCAGTATTAAGTGGCATTAGAATGATGGAACAAAATGGGAGTACAATGCAATATCCATTACTTACAAAGTTTTCCCCTGTTTTTGTGTTCTTTTTTATTTCAGTTTGAAAGCTTTCATAGGTTCTACTAGCATAGGCTTTTGTTTTGTTTTGTTTCTCTTTGTAAACTTTTGCGCCTTCTCGGCGTTCTTCCGATACAAAACAACACGCATATTGATGCGTGTTCGAGAAAATAGTAAAAAACAAATCCAGATTTAATGTAAAACCAGAATAGTGGTTCTGCAGTTAGGTATCTCTACTTACCCTTAACAAAAGGTTTCTCTACATGTCTGCTTATCAAGAATAAGGTACAAATTAAGCATGTATGTGGTTCAGAACATAATGGTTTTCAACAAGCATGTCAAGTGCGAAAACAGATACACTGAAATTGTTACTTACTACATGTCATTACCATCATATATGGTCTAACAACAAATCATCGATTGAAAAACAAACTGTCCATAAACGAAGTACTCAAGCAACTAATTCATGGAGTACCAGTGTCGCAACTGATACTATCTTTTGGAACTACTGTTTTTTTATCGGTGTTGAACTTTATGCACCAGATTGTAATGGGGATAATTACTACACAACTGAGCATAAAATTAAATCCATCTACTCCCTCCATTCACTTTTATAAGGCACTTTACCTACCATTTTCATTCTGGCCACATACAAGATTCACTCATTTTAGTATGCATGTAGCTAAAATTAAAATGGTAAGTAGAGTGCCTTATAAAAGTGAACGGAGGGAGTATCATATTAAAGAGTTAGCGACACTTACATCTCTATTATCAATGTGATATTTGCAATTTGGGCACTCCCTCCAAGCTGCTGCAATCAATTCCTCAATTTGGTAAGGCGAGAGATCAGTGGCATTTCTAATTATTGTAGCGATTGTGTTCCCAGTAATAATCCACGACCTGCAGCAGAATATGTGAGATAATCTATCTTAGGAAGCATACTTTGAGACTAACAGATACTCCCTCCGTTCCACAATATAAGATGTTCTAGCTATCTCACATGTTGGCTAGGCACAAACCAGTATTAAGTGGCATTAGAATGATGGAACAAAATGGGAGTACAATGCAATATCCATTACTTACAAAGTTTTCCCCTGTTTTTGTGTTCTTTTTATTTCAGTTTGAAAGCTTTCATAGGTTCTACTAGCATAGGCTTTTGTTTTGTTTCTCTTTGTAAACTTTTGCGCCTTCTCGGCGTTCTTCCGATACAAAACAACACGCATATTGATGCGTGTTCGAGAAAATAGTAAAAAACAAATCCAGATTTAATGTAAAACCAGAATAGTGGTTCTGCAGTTAGGTATCTCTACTTACCCTTAACAAAAGGTTTCTCTACATGTCTGCTTATCAAGAATAAGGTACAAATTAAGCATGTATGTGGTTCAGAACATAATGGTTTTCAACAAGCATGTCAAGTGCGAAAACAGATACACTGAAATTGTTACTTACTACATGTCATTACCATCATATATGGTCTAACAACAAATCATCGATTGAAAAACAAACTGTCCATAAACGAAGTACTCAAGCAACTAATTCATGGAGTACCAGTGTCGCAACTGATACTATCTTTTGGAACTACTGTTTTTTTATCGGTGTTGAACTTTATGCACCAGATTGTAATGGGGATAATTACTACACAACTGAGCATAAAATTAAATCCATCTACTCCCTCCATTCACTTTTATAAGGCACTTTACCTACCATTTCCATTCTGGCCACATACAAGATTCACTCATTTTAGTATGCATGTAGCTAAAAGTAAAATGGTAAGTAGAGTGCCTTATAAAAGTGAACGGAGGGAGTATCATATTAAAGAGTTAGCGACACTTATATCTCTATTATCAATGTGATATTTGCAATTTGGGCACTCCCTCCAAGCTGCTGCAATCAATTCCTCAATTTGGTAAGGCGAGAGATCAGTGGCATTTCTAATTATTGTAGCGATTGTGTTCCCAGTAATAATCCACGACCTGCAGCAGAATATGTGAGATAATCTATCTTAGGAAGCATACTTTGAGACTAATAGATACTCCCTCCGTTCCACAATATAAGATGTTCTAGCTATCTCACATGTTGGCTAGGCACAAACCTAAATGAGTGTACATACACATTAAAACATGTCCACATACATCTAGATACATGTGAATGTGGACAGCTAAAACATCTTATATTTAGGAACGGAGGGAGTAACAAATTCAGTTAAATCATGCATAACAGAGATCCTACCTGTCCCAAAAAAAGCTTTTTCGGGTTAATAAAGTACCATATTTCAGATGCAAAACGTAGCAACTAAGCTGATGCACATATATTACTAGTACTAGTTAAATTTCGGTGCGGCGACACGCCGCACCTGTGTGATTTGAAACGTTGGAATTTGCTGGATTTTGTCGTGTATTGCAGGCCTTTTTTTTTGTGAAAGAAATGGGTAAATATGTGGAAAGCTAATTGAGCAAATGTTCGATAAAATGGGCATTTATTCGTTCGTGTGTAAAGTTTGGGGATAATTTTGTTTTAAAAAATTGCTTAAATTTTGAGGTGTGCACAATGAGTTTTTTGGTGCAACTGTTATGTGAAAAGTCTGAAAAGTCGTTATATTTAAATATTTTTTTTCATATGTTGGTCATGTGTAAAGTTTGGGAAAAATTTAGTTTTATAAAATTCCTTAAATTTTGAGATGTTCACAATAGGGTTTTTGGTCCAACTTTTATGTGAAAAGTATGGAAAGTCGTTATATTTGAAGTTTTTTTTTCATATGTTATTCAATTATTTTGTGCATCTATTGCCAGGAAAGTTTGGATATTTGTAAAATTTTAGTAAGCTTGATTTTTGTTTGTGCGTTATTTTGAACCGTATAATAAAATATGTAAATTTGTTGAACTTATTCGATATTTTTTTAGAATTTTGTTGAACCGTAGAATAGAAGATATTAATTTTCTGAATTTCAGCAATTTCCCCTGCAATTATATTCAATGTTTTTTTTGGTGCAGCTGTTGTCGAAAATTGTTGGGAAATTGTTCTTTTTTCTGGAATTTTTCGGCTTATTTGTTTGTATTATTCGAAGCATAGAATAAAAGATACAATTTTTTTATTTTGGCTGATACATATTTTGCATTATTGTTGAGCCGTCGAGTAGAAGTTCGGAAAATTGCTATTTTTGTTAAATTTCTGATATGTTTTTTTACATTATTTCGAACCGTAGAAGGGAAGATATATTTTTTTTTAGTTGTTTGACACATTTTTTTTGCATTTTTTTTTTAATTGTGAAGTAGAAGATAATTGTTTTTTTGGTATAAGCATTTTTCTGTGTAATTGGAAAATTTCTGTCAGTGGGGACCCATGTGTCAGCGTTTCAATTGTAAAGAAATTATTTACTGTAAAAAGAAAGAAAACAGACAGTGGGCCAGCAGTGACGTCATCACGTGACGTCAGCCGCCGGCGGCGGCGGCCGCGCTGCCGAGCTCACGCTCGAGCAGCTACTGCGCTCGCCGGCCTGGATACGCGCGGATCCGCGCGAGGAGGTGGATGGGAGCCCGACAGGCGGCGCGCTGGACCATTAGGTCGCCGGAGGCGGCGCCGGCGAGCAAATCCGCCGCGATGGATGCGGAGCATGGCGGCGACGATTTCGGGCGACGTGCGGCGTTCCGGCAAACGGCGCTCGGCGAGGAGGGAGAGGCGGCGATGGCGGAGGTCGGAGCGTGCGTCGATCTGGACGGGGAGCGGCGGAGCGGCGAGGACGCGTCGCGGCGGCGCCGCCGACCTCCGGGGTCGCGCGCGCGAGGGGAGGGGAGGGGAGATTTGGCGACTTTTTTTTAGGAAGACCCTTCAGTTTTTCCCAATTTTCATTTGCGTCCATCATAGCGTAAAGTTGTGGACTGCAGGTTGATTTGTGGATAGGTGAGGGTTTTTTTAGAAAAACCATCAAGGACGTGTTCTGTGGACCGTCGGATCGCCGTTGGATGGCTGTGATCAAATGACTGTGATCAAATGACTGTAGACTGCTACAGTTATGAATAGTGACCCGGTGGCTGTGGAGCGCTGAGGGCGCGGCGTTTTGCACCTCTTTTATATAGTTAGGTAATAATAATGATAGGTTATTAAGTGTGGAATAGTAAGGGTGTCTTAGAACATCGATTTACCAGCCTGCGCATCAACTCGAAGAAAAATTGTAGGAATGAAGATAAACCAATTACGACCGTGTACTAATTCTGACAGACACAAGACTGTTTTTAGATCAACATTGGTCCGGTAGCCATGTAAATCCTACTGCCATCAATTTTGGTTTGCAGATCTTTTGCCTCGCATTGCTATTTTTTCGAAGTCCACCTGAGACAAATTTTGACCACGGAGTCCTGTTTCGTGCTCTGTTTCAGAAAAACGAGGGGACGATCCTCTGTTTAAGCAACGGACACTCAGCGATGATGTGCCCAATTCTGACCAGGTACGATAGATTGCCACCAACAGTTTCGGGTTCTTATCACGCTCCTGCAGCTGTGTATCGCCACAAGCAAACGGAAACCTGGAGGCTAAGAAGAGTGCTGAATAAGCCTTCGGTCGCAAATAGGGGCTCCGACCGCCATGATTTTCGACATTGCACAGACCGACAGACAAACGTTCAGATCAATCAAATACTATTTTCTTCGAACAATCCTTCAGTACTGAACGCCGAACCTGCACCATCGCATACTGGCAGAAATCGGAGAATCCAACAGCGGAAATCTGCGGTCTCTACTCTGATTTCTGATCACCATGATAGTCGAAACAAACACGGACGGAGGGCTGCGAGAGAGATCAGTCTCCACCAATCAGAACAGAACGGAACAGGACGCGTCTCTGCTTCCTTCAAGAGGAAGACTCCTCCTCCAGTCTTCCACCACCACCTCGGCACACTGCCCAGACCCAGCACGGACACTGCGACGACGAGTAGAACCAGGCCGGATTCACGCCGGGGCGCGGAGGCGTTACCCATCTGTCTTTCCATTTTTTTTTTTTTTGCCAACTTATCTGCTTCCTTCGACAGGAAGACTCCTCTTTTCCAAGAAAAAAAACCAGCACTGCCACTGTAGCGACGAGAGGAACCCGGCCGGAATCAGGTCGGCGGCGTTACACTGCGCTGCCCTCCGACGATCTCGCACGCATTTGCTTCATCAGACCGACACCACCTGCTCTGCCACGCGCTCGAGCTGCGGAGGAACGTTATCGTCATCGGTTCCCACCAAAACCACGCACGCACGAGAATCCACCCCACGCTGATCGATCGCCACGCTCATCTGGATCAATCAACCGTAAACCCCCCAAACGGAATCCCCAATCCCCTCACGAAATAAAAAACAGATAATAAAACCCAAAACTAGCAGAAAAACCCGAGCAAAGAGAAGAGACGGAACCCAGAGCCGAACGCGGCTTACCCTGCTTCCATGGGCGCCGGCTGCTTGCTTTGCTTGGGAGCGTTGGGAAGCAGAGTGAAGAGTGGGGAGCGAGAGGGGGCATCCGAGGGGAGGGGAAGTTCTGGGAAAGTGAGGTGGGAGTGGCCGGGCAGCGCGCCCTTAAATAGGCGAGGGCTGAGAAGACCGGACCTTGACCACCGGCAAAATGTTTTGCCCACCGCAACAAGCAACCCCGGCTGTGTCGTTCTGTCGCTTGGCGAGAAGCTGGGCTCGGGTGCAGCCTCGGCGTGGACTCCGCTCGCCATGGATTGGCATCTTGCTGTTGTACTAGATTCTGTCCACGAGAGGAAAGTCTTCTGAGATGTTTTTTGTGATGAGGAGTACTACGACTACGGAATGTATGCATGACCAGCGAGAGGATCCACTGAAATTGCTCTCTTATCTCCTGCTAAACCACTGGGATCAGCTACTTTCCCTCAACTGCGCATGAATTACGTGCACGGGTGCCTACGCATTACAATCCTGATCAGATCACGCGACCATTCCTGTTCCCCACAATGACAAGCAGCAATATCTTCTCTTGGTCAAACTGCACAAGATCGACCTCTTTCCCTGGATCAATCTGGCAAATGGACATACCAAAATGATTGTGTAGCCACAAGCATATGCGCACACCGACAGTGGGCTATCCCAAGGGACTAGCTAGGCCAGTTTGTACTACTAGTAGCAACTATAGCTAGACCCGGCAAGCGTCAGCCGGTGGACCATACAGTGAGTCCCCTGGTTTCTTCCTCTACAAGGTAACAACGTAGTACAATCATCTAAAAAGCCCTGCCAACGTGTCCCCGGACATGGAACCACGCGCGATGGACTCTGATATGCGTGTCGACGTTTTTTTTAGATAAGGGGGTGCGGGTCCCCGGCCTCTGCATCAAAATGATGCACACAATTATCCGCAATTATTCAACAAAGTCTTACAAAGTACAATATCGATCAAACCGAAGTCCGTCCAGAAACGGTACCACTATGATGGGGGTGACAAAGATCAAAGCCGCTTGCCTTGACCTCCCACCCACACACATCATCCAAAACCGGAACACCGGTCCAGCAAACACTGCACGCGCACCGCATGCGCGCGCTACAGCAGTCGCTCCCGCCGTCTTCTACGAACCCTTCTTCAGGACAAGATCAACGCAGACTGCAAGTCCAGCCGTCGACATCACCATGAAGCCAGACAGCACCGCCGCCCTGCCCTCGTCCATTCGCACACATCCACTCCGAGACTCCACTGCACCATGCTGCCGAGCCACCATCGTCGACGCGGAGAACAGCACGCCGCTCCACCAGTAGGCCCTCCAGGCAACACATGTTCCAAAACGACGCCCTCAACAGGGAGAACGACACAAAAAGTGCCGCCGTCGTCCGATCTGATATAACCAGATCTAGGGTTTCCACCAGTATGCGTGTCGACGTGTATTCTCCCTGCCAATGGAGGGAAAAGGCTGTACGAGCCAATCGAAGAGGAAACCGTCAGTTCATTGCCTCCTGTCGGGACGACGCAAGATCGCGGCAAATCCCCTGCTTGTTCGGCCAGCACGGTTGCCATCTCCCAACCACGGCCTCGCACGTGGCCGGCACCGCCCAACAGCAGGGTGGGTCCACGGATCCCCAGGTCCAAGCAACTTTGACCTTGACGCGACCATGGTCAGTACGCCGCGCAATATCGTGGTTTAAATCGTGAGCAGATCAAGACCATTTTCTTTGTCGAATTAAGGTTCGACATGCTCGTATTATTTGGACATGGAGAAGAAAAAAGGAAAACCTGACTAGGGAGATAAGTAGATTGCTAATTTCTCAGGCGTTTCGCGCGCGTAATTAGTACTGCTTTGTTCTAGCACTGCAAGTGAGAGGATCCATTGACATTGATCTCTATCTCCTGCCAAACCTCAGAAATCAGTTACACCGTGAAATCTGTCGCTCAACCGTGAATGAAAAAGAAGACTACGCTGGGAGCTCCTGAAGAATCTTCTGAAGAATTGTCATGATTATGCATGCCCATGTACGTGCACTAGCATAGACGTGGAATGCATAGCTGGCGGGCCCGGTGAGGATCGGTTGGAACCACAACTTGTTGGTTGCACTGCCGCCACATCACAATAGCGTCCAAAACCATGGCCCCCTAATTTCTTGGTCTCCAAGGTAACGCACGAACTGATTCCTCCTCCCTGCCACAACGTGTCCCCCGACAAGGAACCACGCGTACGCATGTAGGTGACTCGCCTAAATGCTGCAGAGTCCGTTGTGTTGAAGTAAAAAAAAAAGGTTTCTTTAGTGTGACTGAATTAGTTCTCTGTGCTAGACGGTCCTGCCTTATTTTTTTAGAGGAAGGTCCTCCATTTCATATATAGTAGGCTCCGAAAATTCATGCGCAGCTCGGTTTTATTTAGCAAGGAATCATGTGGAAAGTGTGTTTGTCTCCCGAGCTCTAGTGCTCCCTCTATTTAAAAATATTAAAAATATATCTTCAGGTTTTAAAATTTTCCGGAGACAAATATGGACATACCTAATGATATATCCTACAAGCCAGGAAAATCGTAATCCGAAATTATTTGTATTATGGGCTACACACAAATAACAAAATCTGATTAAAAAAGAAATCTGAAAACATGCAGAATCAAATCCACACTTTTGTCTTTTTGTGTAACCCGGAATATAAAGTATTTGAAGTTGATTTTTTTGCACTTGTGTGGGATACTCCGTTGTCTACATCCAGATTTATTTTTATTTTTTTGAAACTCGTAAATATGATTTTTGAATTTTATAAAATACATGAGCGCTGGAACTCGGGCCAGAAATCTCCACTCGGAACCATGCAAGAGATTTCGATTACACGATGGGCTCAATCCGTGTACATTTTGTTCCATCCATGTCGTTTCCCAAGACAAAACTTTGATCTCGTTATGATTGTATCTGAGTGTACTGGCCAAGTACTTGGGAATAACAATGTGTAAGTGGGATCTCACTTATCCCACTTATAGTTCATTTAAAATTTCTAATTTAAATTTCCGTCCAAAATTCTGAACTAAAAAAATCCTAGTGAATTATATATGGGATTACATCCTACTTGGGAAAAAGCTGTAAGAATAAATCAAATTGGAGACGATAAGATACTATCGATGGGATGCGTGCTGTCACGCGTGCACTAACATAAAGTGTATTTGGCACCCGAATTCCAGTTCTCCCTCTGTTTGAAAATTTTGAAAATCATATTTGTGAGCTTTAAAAATTCTAAAAACAAATTTGGATATCACTAGTAGGAAAACAGCTATCAGTGGCGCACCAAATTAGAATTCTGTGGCGCACCCCCAGAATTGCTGGGTGCGCCACAGAATCCTCGCCACTAAATTTTTTTTCTGTGGCGCACCATGGGTGTGCGTCACAGAAATCCACTTTCTGTGGCGCACCTGGTCTGGTGCGCCACAGAATTCTAAAAAAATTCAAAAACTGCAAAAAAAAAAAAATTCAAAAAATCAGAAAAATCAAAATATGAAATAATATGAAAAATCCTAATTTTTGGATTCGAACTCGGATTTTTCTCACGTTTTTTTGGCATATAAAACACGTTATTTCGACGTCGTATGCAAAAGTTATGGCCGTTACAAGATTTTTTTTCATTTGTTGCAGAAAAGGTGAAACTTCATATTTCAAAATTTCTATACCTACTAGACACTCATACCTAACTACATGTCAAAGGATATTATTTGTTGGATTTTTTATCATTTTCTTTTACTTCCTACAAGACAAAAAAGACGATCCACGGGGGGTTGGGATTTGAAAAAAATAATTATGTGGCGCACCAAACTTGGTGCGCCACAGAATGTCACCTTTCTGTGGCGCACGTGCCAGGTTGCGCCACAGAATTATTTTTTTCAAATTTTAACCCGCCTCCCCCCCCCCCCCCCCCCCCCCCCCCGGATAACTTTCTGTGGCGCACATGGCTAGGTGCGCCATGTGCGCCACAGAAAGTCATATTTCTGTGGCGCACCAATTAAGCGTGCGCCACATAATGTAACCTACCTATAAGGGTTTTCCCACTAGTGTATAACCATTGATGCTTCCCACAAATGTGCAAAATATCAATTTAAATTACTATATATAATGGGCTACACAAAAACAATAAATCTGACAAAACTTAGAGATTTAAAAATATGCATACATAGATCTATATTTTTGTTATTTCTGTGTAGTTCGAAATACAAAGTATTTGAAGTTGATATTTTACACATTAGTGGGATATACTATTGGCTACATGTCATGTCCTTTGTGAGTGTTTATGAAGTCTGACTTTGACCAAACAAAAGCAGGGAGAGCATCAAAAGAGATATATTCACCATTGGTCACTCAATTAGGCAACGATGAGTACTTTGGTCACTGAACTCAGAGAATGTTGTGCGCATGTCACAAAACTTGGCAAGGATGAGTTAACCGGTCACAATCGTGAAGTGGCACGCTGATTGGGTCGTTGACTGCATACTTTGACCTTTTTTTTTTGCAAAGACAACCCCGTAGAATTAAAGAATTTAGTCTGTTTTTTCTATCTCTCACTGACGGGTGGGTCCCACTCGTCTGGAGGTCATCACAAGCACCTCGCCAGAGATGGACGGCGCGCGGCGCTGGAGGACGGGGACGACCGCGCGCGGCGCTGGAGGTCGGATGTGGGCGGCGCTGGAGCTCGGGGAGGCAGCTTCACTCCGCAGTCCGCCTCTGACCGTGACGAGCTCCGGAAGGTGTGCCAAGTACCCGACCTGGACAGTGCAGTTAACCTGCTCGACGAAATGCTCTGCTAGAGAGGCAGCGGCGGTGCGTCGGGCCAACTCGCGCCGGAAGAGCAGGCCGCGGTACTCAAGTCCTACGCCGACGCGCTCTCGCTAGACTCAGTCAGACGAGGCCATCGCCTGCTCTCCAAATCCGTCCATGTCCCGCTCCGAGCAGCCCTGGAACGCCACGCCCATCTTGCACAGGATCGCCACTCTTTACTACAAGCTCGGCGCCCCCGGCGATGCGCGGCGCGTCCTCGAGGGAGCGTCTAGGCCGGTGCCGCCGCTTCCGCCGAAATTTAGGCACTTGCACGAGGAGATACGTCCACTGGGTACGTGTCGGACACCCGGTTCGTGCTGCACGACATCGACGAGGCCGCCAAGGAACGCGCGCTGACGTCGTTGATCGGTCCCCTCAGCTCGCTGGCGCGCCGGCCCGTGTACTTGATGCCGATCAGCACTGCGCGCTTCTCGCCGCGGCCGCCGCCGAAAGCCGGGATCGGGGGCCTCTGCTGCACCAGCGGTATCCCGGGGCGCGGCCGGCCACACCCAGCGACGCGCGTCACGCAGGAGCATTGCATGCACTGGACGGCACGGGCGCCGGGCACCACGGTCATGCTCGCGCTGCATTCCCTGCACCGCACCGTCGCCGCGGGAGCGGGACCCCTTCGGAATTCGCCGTAGTCGTAGTTCATGGCTAACTGAATGGTGTGCTAGCTTCGTAGGCTTAAGCGCCACGTATGTATACTGCTTGCTTGCACTCTGCTTCTGCTTCTGCCCCTCGCTCCTCCCGCCCTTTATATAGACACCTGAATCATAGCATGGTGCATTCGCGCGCTCCTGCCGGGATTTAGGCACCGCAGGCAAAGGTTGAAGACAGCCCGTCAGCGAGACAAACATAAAAAAAGAAAGAGGTTAATTTGATTTTGTGATTCTATAGGGTTGTTTTTGCAAAAAAAATGGTCAAAGTATGCAGTCAACGGCCCAGTCAGTGTGCCACTTCATGATTGTGACTGGTTTGCTCATCCTTGCCAAGTTTTGTGACCTGCGCACAACATTCTCCTAGTTCAGTGACCAAAGTACTCATCGTTGCCTAGTTCAATGACCAATGGTGCATATGGTATTGTCCGCTGGGTTTTCGCATTTTACGGAGACTAAATGATTCGGAAGAAACGTCAGCTCATTGCCTCCTCACGAGTCACGACCACGACGCAAGATCGAGGCAAATACCCTGCTTGTCAGCCTGCACGGTTCCCATCTCCCAACCACGACCAGACACACAGGGACGTCAAGAGCACGGAGGCTGTCCCGGACCCATGTTGACTTGACAAGACGCTAGTCAAGCTCACGAAAAATGAACAGACGCGGCAGGCGTGGGAGCGGCGTGGGCGGTGGCGGCGGGGAAGCTAGCTAGGCGACCAGACCAAACTGGGACGAAATTCAGACCGGTCTCTCCACCCAAACACAGCAGTATATTCTGCCCAATTCCAGGATCTTTGTTAAGCCCCAACAATCAGGAGGTCTTTTACGGTGCTAAAGTATGGAATGAAATGATGCTATCATTTTATTTTATTTGGGCTGGAATTCCAAATGAAATGACATGTCGAATTCCATGCCAGCCAAACAGGTTGGATATGGAATCACAAATGAATTCCATGATTCTGGCTCAAAATGATGAATAGCAAACGACCTCTAAGGATATTTTGGATGCTCACTAGATATGATCTGATTTGTTACTCGTAAGTGCAATCCGGCAACGGCCACTTCACGGTTTGGTATCCAGCCCTGCTTACCATGCATGTAGGATCGTGGACTCTTTTTTTACGAAACAAGCTCACATACACGCGTATACACTCACCCCTATGAGTATTTTCGAAATACTGAGCCGACGGATCGAGTCTTGAGATTGATGAAGTCACAACGGACGTCTCGCCATCAACGGAAACGTAACCTCCAACTGAAGAATATTCCGCCTAAATGCAACACACATATGTCACTCTGTAAATCGAAGAATGCAAGACACGCACGAAAGTGGACTCAAGGTATCACCAAAGAGAAGAGTTCCTCGACAGCGGCTCTATATAAAGCATTTTATACCCCATATCTAGAATCTTAAAATGGTGCATAGATGGTTCATACAACGACATTCGACTCAAAAGAATCGGTCATTAAAAATCGGGGTTTGAACTCTGGTGAACTGATCAAGCCATATTTTTCCTTTTCGCTTAACTGTTTCATTGAGTATAAACAAATCATGTCAAAATAAAAAGTATTTAGCGTGCACATGAATTGGTGAAGTACGTACCTGAGCTAAAACAACGCACCTTGGAGCGTTCCCCTACCCGTCTACAGTAGAGAGGGGGCGACCTTTTGGACCTTCAGTTCGCACCAGCGCAGCGCCGTCGATCCGCGCGATTCCCCGCCCTCCGGCGGCCGCTCCGGCGGCGGGAGGACGGGGAATCGCCGGATCTGTGCTTATGTGTATTAGGTGTGAGTTGTGTTGTCGCCGGCGGCGCCATGGCGGAGGAGGTGCAGTCGGTTTGTGTTTTGCAGGTGGTGGTCCTCTTCCTCGACGGTGGCGCTCTGCGGAGCTCCGGCGTTGACCTGCCGCCTACAGCGAGTCCGCGACCCTACGGCGTCGTTCGGCTCGTCTTCCCCTTCGCCGGTTTCCGCGAGACGGCGGATCCGGTGCATGAACACCAGATCGACACAGAGATGCAGCGGCGTGACGATGACGGCGTCTTCAGGCGTAGATCCTCCGGGATCGGTGCTCGGCGACTTCCCGCCTGCTTAGGGGGGCTCCGGATCCAAGGCTTCAAGCGGAGTTTGAGCAGCGGCGCGCCACCGACAGCGTTCGTCGTCTCCGGCGTCGTCGAGTTGCAAAAGGACTGGGCTGTAATTCTGTTTTCTTTCGAGGGCCTTTTTGTAACTTGTCCGCTGTAATCTGTGTTTGTCTTCGCAAAAAAAAGAAGTACGTACCTGAGCTGGGACACGGTATTTTGACAACACGACACAAAAAAAGCAAATGATTAGCTGCTCCATTTTGTGGCAACGTGCATCACTCTAGTTGAAATTGCGTACTTCCGGATGTATGCGTGTGTGCAACTCAGGGACAGTCCTATAAAGATCTTAATATGTAGGCTTGTAGCCTTTCGTAAGTTTTTAGGATGGTTCAACTTAACTACTCTCTCCGTTTTTTAATATAAAATGTTTTATCATTTGTCCACATGCACATGTATACAAATGTATGTAGACACATTTTAGTGTGCATGTTCACTCATTTTAGTGTGCATGTAGACAACATGTAGAACACCTAAAACATCTTATATTAAAAAAGGAGTGAGTATGTTCTGATTACCACTTCTTATCCAGGATTTCACAGTGAAATTGACTTTGGGAATTGTCATTACACTATCATTTGTTGTGTCGAATTCACACCTCTTCAAAATAAAAGAATCAGAACCAAGCACTGCTGCTTGAGCAGCAGTCACCTCGACATCGCCAACCAGAGAGAGTAGCAGGAAACCTCTTGAGTTACTACAGAAGGAATATTGCCGGAAACCAGTTATGTCAGGCCAACAAGGAGCGCAGCAGAATTTGCTCTTAAACAAACTAGAATCCATCTCAATAGAAAAAAAGGGAGATGAATTCAAAGCTCCCAATGTTCCATTACATGGCTCAGACATCACAAATAAAACACATTAACATTTTGTTTTTGAAATTAAAACACGTTAACATATTTCTTTTGAAATACAACATTTTTTTTTTGAAATGACAACACATTAACAACTTAACAACACAAACTTCCGAGTCGAAAAAGTCCGGCTAATCTGCTAATACTACTACACTGTAAGCTGGGGCACACTACTACATTGTAAGGTGGGACACGCCAATTCGCAGACCGAAACATCATATACAAAACTTCCTCGGGAGATGATTACTCATAAATCATGAGAAAAATCAGTTTATCTGCGTTGCGTGGCCACGTCAGAACCCGTCGCTGT
Source organism: Poa pratensis (assembly GCA_947311845.1). NCBI lineage: Eukaryota > Viridiplantae > Streptophyta > Magnoliopsida > Poales > Poaceae > Poa > Poa pratensis. Next base: position 118,024,129 of record CAMZMU010000052.1, read on the forward strand.
GCTGTGCTACATTTCCGTTCAGGCAGTCATTGAGGATATCCTGCAAACCAACACAACAAACACACGATGAAGAGATCCGCCTACACCGGCACACGAGCAAGAATGGGACACACGGTACACTTAGTCACTTACGGTCAGAGTCAACATACTGTAATCCAGGTCAGATAATCTGGGGAGCGCTTCCATGTCGGGGCTGGGGTAGTCGACATTCTGGAGAAGCACCGGCCTCTCATGGATGTCATAGTTGCGCAGCGGGTGCTCTTCCAGGTCCGGCAGCTCCGCAAAGTAAACAGACTGTGAGGTTCCAGCGAGGTCTTGAGCTTCAGCATTTAGCTGAAAAGCAGATGCGCCCAACTCTCCCTCATCCTGTAACAGTTTCAGCACATGAAGTAATATGAATGGCAGTTGATAGCAGCGCAGTAACATGAAAGTCAATGTTGATAGTTACCTGATTCTGCTCTGTTTCAAATGGGCTACCGCTTACGCGACAAGGCTGCGGAGGGTATGTATTTGGGGTTATAGGGTCAATTTCCACAGCAAATGCATCGGATTCGACATCAGAAACATACATTGGAGATTTCTCAATTTTGTTTGACCCCACCTGCCAAAAAACTCTCGAAACAACAAGCTCCCCGTGCTTTTCACTTTCCTCTACCCCAAGGTGGCACTGATGCATCGTCCAGTTAGTTCTGTGTCTTTTTCCCTTTTCACGTTTGTAAAGGACCAGAATTTTCTTCCACCCTTTTATGCCACCATTAATATCGTAGATGGGTGAGGATCTTCCAGTCTTCTGCCAATGTTCATTAGAATCAGGGTGATTTTTGTTACTGATCTTGCGACGCTTGCGCCCGCCAACTTCATATGCATTTGATAATGTGTGGAAAAAATGAACGCTGCTTCCATCCATGTTTATACCTACAGTGGCATATGAAAATTTACAAACCAATAAACCATGACTATACTCTGCAAAGTACTATTAGCTAACTAGCATTCAGAAGGTCCTGGTAACAAGTGTAAAATAGGAATCATGTACCAGGGAGATTTTCGGGATGCGTATAGCAGATTCCTTCGACCTCCTCGATGGTTGGAATAAATTCATCTATTAGTACATGCGGTGCTGCCCTGCCAACCTTCCCTTCTAGGTGTGCAAGTAGTTCCTGATCAGTTGGATCAAATTTAACACCACCAGGGAGTCCTGGCCACTGTGATGAAGCCTGCAATACAAGACATGAAGTGCAACCAGAAATCATGACATTGTGCACCCTCTGTATGTGAATGCATGACATTTTCGCAGTTTACAACACTTAAACCAACACTTTCCATGAATTAGTTGATTGAGTACTTCGTTTATGCATAAATTGTTGATGAGTAAAAATACTAATTAGTACACCCTCTTTATGTTAATCAGTTTACATTGTGCACCCTCTCTATGTGAAACATGACATTGTGATACCAATTACACCCGGCCTCTGCATGTCATTACCATGCACAAAATAACACCAACTCTTCGATTAATAATTTATGCATAAACAAAGTACTCAAGCATCTACACTTTCTTTGAACTAGTACTTTTTTTATCGCTGTTGAACATTATGCACCAGATTGTATTGAGGAAAATCACTACACAACTGAGCATAAAATTAAATCTAACTATCATATTAAATAGTTAACAGCACTTACATGACTATTATCAATGTGACCTTTGCAATTTGGGCACTCCTTCGTCGCTGCTGCAATCAATTCATCAATTCCACTGGTTGTGTTCCTAATTATCGCAGCAAATATCTTCACAGTAATAATTAATGACCTGCAGGAGAATATGTTGGATCAGTCTGTCCTAGGAATCATCTGCTGACACTAACAGACAATAAATTCAACAAATGATTCTTAAAAGAAATCCCAACAGACGCAACAAAAAGTTATGTCAGCTTAATCAATAGACCTTTTCTAGATGCACAATAGAGCAACAAAGGTAGGGATGAACATAATAAATTAGTACTACAATGTACTCCCTCCGTACACAAAAGGATGTCTCAACCTAGACTAAATTTGCATTTATCTACACACTAAATTATGTCTAGATATATGTAAATTTGGACTAGGTTGAAAAAACGGAGGGAGTAATAGTTTTGACACAACTACATTGTTTTGATAGATCATCAATATTTGTGGGTAACCAACAAAAGCCTGCCGGCACCAGTTTGGTTTGCAGATCTTCAGCCCTGCATTGGTACTTTCGGAAATCCAACTAACATATATACGACACAAACTTTAACCATGGAGCTCTGTTTCGTCCTCTGTTTCAGAAGAAATAGGCGACTAAAATAGGCCATGCCCATTGACCTAAACAGCTAATGATCTGAACAACGGGCGCTCAGTGATAACATTTCCAATTATGACCAAGTACAGCTCTTCTTAGACCAGCAGCTGTCAATTGTGTGCCACAGTGCCAACAAGCAAAGAAACCTGGAGGCTAATCTAAAGAACTTCTGAATAAGCATTTCACTTGCAGATCGAGGGACCAACACAGACCATGTTCGACATATAAGGGAACGTTTTCGTGTGATCCATCGGAACAATCAATCAGCACTGAACGGGAACCTGCACCATCTCGTGCTAGCAGCAATCGACGATACAATCAAACGGCACAAATCTGCCTCTGCTTCTGCTTCTGCTTCTTGACCACCTCAAAACAAACTGACAGGGACGGACAAGCTGCGATCAGAGAGCACCACGAGATAGGATCGAACCAGCAAATACTGAACGAATGCGAACATGCACCATCAAATAGCACTGCCAGCGAATCGACGATCAACGGCTCAAATCTGCGATATCTGCTCACTGCTCTGATTTCTTACCACTGCGCGCGATAGTCGAAGCAAAGAAACGGGGACGGGCGGCTGCGCGACTAGAGATCAGTGTTGACCAATCAGAACTGAACTGAACTGAACGGAACAGAACATGACCCTGCTCTACTTCCTTCGGGAGGAAGGCTCCTCCTCCACCACGGACACCTCATTTGATCGCGGAACCCCTGCAATGCCACTGCGACGACGAGTAATTACGGGCCGGATTCACATCGGCAGCTCGGAACCTCTGTTGCTCCGGGTTATTTTTTTTTTTTTGAGACCTCTGGTTCCTTCGACAGGAAGGTTCCTCCTCCAGACCACCACAGCACAGCAGTCCCAAAACCCACGCGCTTCCACTGCAGCGACGAGAGGAACCCGGCCGGAATCACGCCGCCGGCGTCACACCGGGCATCTCCCTGACGATCTCGCGCGCATTTGCTCCGTCAGTGGTCAGTCAGACCTACATCTCCTCTGCCCGCGCGCTCAAACTCGGGAAGCTGATCTTACCAGCATCGGGCCTCCTCCGAAACCACCGACGCACGCACGCACGCACTGGAATCCACCCCACGCTGATCAATCGCTGGAACAACACACCCTGAACCCCATCTGACGACCCCGAATCGGATGAAAAAAAAAACAAAGAAAAACCCCGAGCAGAGAAAAAACAAGAGAACTGACCCGAATCGATCGAGAGTAGAAACAGAACCCAGACCCGAAGAAGTCTTACCCGTCCATGGCGCCCGGCTTCGCTGCGACGGGAGGCTCGGGAGCAGAGAGTGGTGGGGAGCCTGGGAGCGGAGCGGGGAGCGAGCGAGAGAGCATCCGAGAGAGCGAGTGGGGAACTTCTTGGCAAGTGAGGTGAGGTTGTGGGATTGGCCGGCGGAGCAGCGCGCTCTTAAATAGCCGCGGGCTGAGACCATGACCAGCGGGCCACTCCCTAGACTCCTAGGTAGTACTCGTAGGAGCTTCGGGTTCTGTCTCTTCGCGGGAAGCTGGGCTCGGGTGCGTGGACTCCCGCTTGCGCTGTAGTTCATCGCTGGCAGCTTGCTGCTAGATTCTTTCCTACCAGAAGAAATGTTCTCGAGATTCATTTCCTTCTTCTGATTACTGCTACTCCACTCTGTTCCCCACGATATCTTCTCTTGGCAAACACTTACTGCTCAAAATCAGTTTTTGTAGATTATGCAATCTTCCCAAAATGATATTTGTACCCTCCCAAGGGACTAGGCTCCGCATGCACCGGCGGAGGGGTGCGGTCCCTGGGCCTTTGTCCCTTGCGCTTGTCTCTCTCGCCGTCACATCGGAAGACCAGAGCTCCCGGTTTCTTCCTCTCCAAGGTAACAAGGTGAGAGCACGCCAGCTGGTTCCCCCTCCAGGGGCCAACGTGTCGCGGCGCATGCAGCTGACTCGCCCTGCTGCATGCTCCCGTGTCCTTCCTGTTGAAGTAAAACATGTTTTTTGTGTTACATTTTTTTAGAAGACTGAATTAAAGTCCTCCCTTCTTTTTCTAGACGACGGTCCTCCATTTCTAGAGGCCCAGCCCGTCTTCATTTGGCCAGGAACCATGCTAAAAAAAGAGATTTGGATTAGCTAATGGGCTCGGTGCCTCGGTCTCTGCAAATCTCGTTTCATCCCATGTCGATCTCTGTCTGACTGTATCTGTGTATCATGGCTGCCTGGTGATACGGGCAAAGCTGTAGGAGGCTAGGAGCTAAATCAAAATGGTGACCGCAGGATATGCCGATGGGACGCATACTACCAGCATTAGTTTTACTCCTCTAGATCGAAGTAAACCAACAGCTCGTGCCATGTCGTGCATGTTTTCATACGCAGGCAGAAGTACTACAAAAATATTCGTACTGTTACTCGCCCCTGTCTACGGGGACGTGAAGGAGACCAAATGATTCGGAAGAAACGTCAGATCATTGACCCCTACCTGTTGCTGTTGGACCTGCTGCACGGTTCCCATTTCCCGACCACGGCGACACACAGAGCACCCGACGCCAGGAGCTTGACTTGACGCGACCACAGTCAAGTCTCCATGGCTTGCGCAGTATATACTACTTAGATCCATGGTCTGTGTCAAAATTTAGATCAACATGCTTAGTAGTATCTCATTTGGATGTGGGGATAGAAAAAAACCAAATAGGTGGACTGTAGGAGTACATCGCTAAACATGCGACTAACTTCTTCTGTCATCATCAGCAATAGGCAGAACGAGAGTTAGAATTGGTGCTAACTGTCGGAAAGTCCATCTGATGGACAGAGGATTTCCATTCACAAGAAGCAGCGACCAAAGGATGCAGAAGAGGCCACTTGGAATAAAACAGGGGAAATGGAATGCAGAAGAAAAACTGAAGCAATCGCGATACAGCCATTACAAGCACGAAGCAGACAACCCCATGTCAAAATGCCAGTCTAAGCGTCACCAAAATTGCTGTACACCGGTAACCGCTTTGCTTTTTAAGACTGCATCATATGAATCACAAAAAAACAGAACACCGAAGGTGAAAATATGAATCACAGACACATGTAAACTATGTGCAGGGTGAGGCTACTTGTACAGCATGTAAATCTCAAATGTCACTTCATTTTCAGTGTACAGAAGCTGAGTTTATGAACAGCGCTAAACCTCGCAAGATCGCAACCTGAATCGTGAGCCTATTCATGGTGTCTGTCAAAGTCAAGGCCAACGTGATAATCTCGTTTGGACGTGGGGACAAAGGGGTACATCCTCTGTCCCACACTAGTAGTACATCGCTAAATATGCAACTAACTTTGTCTGTCATCATCATCAACAATAGGCAGAACGAGAGGTAGAACTGATGCTAACTGAGGCCAACGTAAGCTTTTCTTCATATTTTATGGAGTAGTCTACAGAGGATTCCCATTTGCAAGAGCAACTTCTATTAAAAGATGCAGAACAGGCCACTTGGAAAGAAACACGGGAAATGGAATGCAGAAGCAAAACTGAAGCAAAGGCGATACAGCCATCACAAGCACGAAGCAGAGAATCGCATGTCAAAATGCCACTCTAGGCGTCACCAACATAAGTGTAAACCGATGACAACTTCGCTTATCAAGACTGCAGCATATGGAGTGGCACTTACCTGGTCACGGCAGTTCGCATCAGAAAGCCACAGGCCAGAGTTTAGTTTCAGAAACTCAACTGTGTCAAGATATCAGAAACTCAACGGTGCCACCAACACAAGAAACAGAACACCGAAGGTGAAAATATGAATCACAAACACATGTAAACTATGTGCAGGGTGAGGCCACTTGTACAGCATGTAAATCTCAAATGTCACTTTATGTTCATTGTACAGAAGCTGAGTTTATGTATCAATAGGGGAGGGAATATGAATAGCAACGACTTCCGGTGGTGAGAATACACCGTCGAGCTCTACTGGGAAGGTAACCACGACATGATCAAGCATGCGCTATGCTGTCAGTCTCAGGTCTCCGATGTTCCATTACATGTTAAAATCATGAACCCATGCATAACCACTCCCCCCAAGCAACCGTCCAACTAAAGTCAGCCGATCATACCAGATGCAACTGCCACCAGCAGCCTGGCAGAGGCACCCATGAACAGAACCTTGGCGAAGCAGATCACAAAACCTAGCCACTTTCTCTCCTGCAGTTCCCAGGGAGAAGATACCGGTACCGATCAATGTTCTGAAGGAGGAAACTAGGAAGATGAACTGCAGAATATGTACTAGGAATGGGCCCCAGCTTGGCAATGATCTCCTGGAATGTATACTCTTCAGGAAGCATGTCAAAAAGATCTGCCCCTCTGCATATCACGTCTTGAATCCTTTCAGGGTTCAGGAAGTACTTGAATTTTATTCTATCCACATGGCTATAAGCTTGCATCTTGAAGGCAAAGTCGCTGATGTAGCGGAAGCAAAAACTGCAGTGCCACCCTGAATCAGCAAGAAGCACATCTGTCTGACGGTAATGTGCATACCTCGTCTTCCCAGATCTGTACCTGTGTATTGATGCCCTCCAACTCCTGTCATCCGAGAAAAACTCAAATGAGTACAGGTAATTCCGGAGCTGAAGATGGAGTATCTCAGGGGTGCCGTCACACCATCTCAGGAGATCAATGGTGTGGCCGCTTGGGATTTCATCAGCATCTGACATGATCAATATGTCATCATCTTCAATTCTTGCATACTTTATTAGCTGGTCCAGGGCAACCCTCTGATACGACTCCTCAACAAACGGATTTTCACCCTTGACAAACCTTCCCCCAATCAGACCATATGTCAGCCGCGATTCAGCAAACCGAAATCGATGCCGATTCTCCTTGAAGTGGAGGGGCTTTGTCATGCCAGTGAAAGTCGAGTTAGACTCAAGCAGCACGAACTCTGACACATAGGGGCTGAGCTCATTCCAACGGAGTTCAAGGATATCAAGCTCATTGCTAAAGAGTACAGCATCAAAAACACGACGTGGGGTCTCCCTGACTTTCCACCCATGTAACTTGCACAGGTTCTCCATGGTGACATTCTCATTATAGTAGTGAGGGATTATCCTGAATGGCTCAGGAGGAGATTCCAGATTGGCCGGAGGAAGTATGTCACCTTCTGACCATGCGCATATATCATCAAAATAACTGTTGGCACGCCTATCATGAGGGCCAGAAGTACCCTGAAATCAAATCCCCGGAGCGCACACTTGAGCCTTGACATGGCCATAACTGCCTTTGATGAGGGCTGCAAGTGTGTTCATAAATTACATAAGAAATCAAGAAGCAACAATAGAAAAACTAAACTTCATAAAGAAACAAGAGCACAAGGTATCGACATGCCAACCACGCCAGGCAATTATTTAAAATCCAGGCATATGCCATGTATACTCCGTAAAGTCAATCCCTAAGGCAGGAATAAACATGCCAACAAGCCCATAACCAAAGCCTGCTTGCCAAAAAGATATAACCCCCCAAAGCACTCCTGAACATTTGTTTTGCAACAAGTTCTGTCTACTGTCAAAAAGGTCGCATGAAAAAGTTCATCAGAAACTGCCTACCATCGCCCAAAACTAGTAACAAACCAATAAAGAGCTAATGTCTACTGTCAAAAAGGTCGCATGAAAAAGTTCATCAGAAACTGCCTACCATCGCCTAAAACTAGTAACAAACCAATGAAGAGCTAATGCCACAGCTACAAGCATGAACCCTAAAGGCTAAAGACAAGATCACTCAGGAATTCTGAAGCGCAAGGTTATCAAATTATGCAAGATGGCAAAGGCGTCTACAGCTCCTAGGAAATCAAAATGCGCAAGCTATGATCACACGAGACCCGTCCTAAAGGCTAAAGACCCCGGCAATGATAACTAACCAAAAGCTGCATCTTTTCCTAACCAAACAGGGATGGAATACTAGGCCGCAGATCTGCAATTTTCGCAAAGGAAGGAAGAAAGAAATATTCGACAGTTGGGAATGGCGCAATTTCGACACGCCGCCAGATTCTAGCAGCAAAAAGGCGTGAAGGATCCGAACTCCTTAGCTCCACCTACCTACCATATTCCCCCATTATCCGAACCAGGGCAGATCAAGGCCTACGCGAAAGCGTGGAGGAGCCACACGAGGTCGTCCGCTCCCAAATTCCGACCAGCATCCCAACCGAAAATCGGAGCTTGGCTAAAAAAAATAACGGAAAACCAGGACGCAGAGGCATTCCACGCGTTCCGGACAGGCCACTCGAGGACTGGATCGACGCAGAAGAAGCAAGGAACTACTTTCCTGGGGCGCCTAGGAATCGGACCCCCGCAGCGAACAGGGCAGATCTGGACGGGGCAGGGGAGGGGGGGGGGAGGGGAATGGCTCACCTCGCCGCACACGCCGTTGCAGATGCCGTCGTTCTTCTTGTGGCCGTAGTGGCCGGCCTCCGGCATCGCGGCGCCCGGGAGGAGGAATCAACCCGCCCGCAGCGCCAGAGCAGGCGACGAATCGGACGGCAGCAAGGGCAGGGACGGGGCGGGTCAGGAACGAACCCTCCCACCAGAACCAGCCGCTCGAGCGCGCGGGGCGGGAAGGGAACCCCTCCAATGGCGCGCCGCCAGCGATCGGCGCGGGAGCTGCCTGCCTTCCGCCGCGCTGCCGCCGCCGCTGCACGTGGAGGGGGCTCGCTCCGGCTCCGGTTGGTTCTTGGTTGGTTGGCTGGCGCCTTTTGGGTCCTGGCCCTCGTGGTCTCTAGGTTTCCGCCGTTTCCCGGTGCGGAGGCGCCGGGTCGTGCTGCGCTGGAGGGTGGGGATGGTAATTACGGGAGTTCGGCTGGGTCGCGTGGCGCAGAGGAGGAGGAGAAGGACAACGTGGAGCGCTTGCGCTGCCGGCACGGCCCAATTATAGCCGTTCGGGGTGGTGGGCGGCCGGCCTCGTGTCCATCGTCGCCGTCGCCCGATCGAGCGAGCTGGGGGATTTTGTCCGCACGCCGCGAGGAGTTTGGGATAGGGTCGATCGGCATCTCCGTCCAATTGCAAAAGGCGTTTCGCTGTTGTGTCCTAGAATATTCCTCTCGGATCATCATAGTTCTTGCCGATCGATTTCGTGGCTGTTTATGTGATGTGTAGTTGTGCTGTTTCGTGCCTTCCATTTTGTGTTTTGCTTTGAAAACAGATCTTCAACTTGTAGATTAATGATAAATTGAACCCTAACTCTTAATTCCAGAATTGGAACTTATCAATCCAGGACCCTAATCATTTTGGTGCATCGGAAAAAATACAATCCCAACCGGTATTACAAATTACTCTCACTAACATGTGGATTCCATCTTACATGCTTCCTCTCTTGTTCCTCTCATTTGTTATAGCACAAATCTTCAGTCTTCCTTCTGTTTTACACCTCGCCGTCGCCATTCTTTACCTGTCTGGGTCGAGCTGTGGCCACCATCGGGTGCGCCGAGTACTGCCGTTCCGAACCCGAACATTTGTGAGAAGATTCGTGCAAAGAACCGGACGAATTGTAGCTATGTGGTCCTTCCATCACCGTCGTGATTCGCGTCGCTACCATAGTCTCTTCACATGGATAAGGTGCCCTGCGTGACTGCCACGATCCCCTCTACCTCCCAGAAGTGTCATCTCGTCCTCGTCCTCTCTGTGCTACACTCTCGCAAGCCCCCAAACATTATCTTACCGACCCCGCTAGTGTCGCCTACGCTCCTCAAGCGGCCTTTCTGAGCACACTGCAGGATCGATAGTGATATTTAGCATCTTGCTGACCCCTCTTTGGGCCTCTGTGGCATGTCTGCATCAAGTGTCATCGTCGGCCGTCACGATACCTCGTCGTTGGTGTGCCTCGAGACACCCATGCCCCTGCGCCGTCCTGAAAACATGTGATCACGGCAGCTCGCCACAAGAGTTCAGTTACCGTCAAGGGCCACTGTCCGTCTTCGCCACGAGAGAAAAAGGGATGGTTCGAGGGAGAAGACGTCTATGACATGTGGGCCAACTTAGTGAGCGAGAGCAGCGATATGTCTAGTGTCTAGGGTTCGAAATGGACCGGGATTGACAAGTTCATCTACGAGTTTAAGTTTTTTTTTTTTTGCACTTTGTTCCTTCTGCTTTTGCCAGCTGGTGTGGTTAATAAAGTGGGTCGACATTCTTGGTGGAGGGAAGTCGTTTTCTTCCTTGATGATATATGGTTGCCAAAAGAGAGCTCGGATATGATTGGCATCCAGCTCAACTGCATAGTAGTTCCTAAGAGCATCTCCACTCGCGGCGTCCAAACGGCCGCCCAAACGCTTTTGGGGCGTGCCGGACACAAAATCGCCCCCACTCGCGGTGCCCAAACGCGAGTTCGGTCCGGCGCGGCCCATTTTTGTGTCCGGCACGCCCAGCCCACGCCCTCAACTTGGGGAGGCTTGGGGCGGCCCCGGACGGAAGGAAACGCGACGCCACGTCGGCTCCCGACGCGCGGGCCACGCCTGGCAGTGAGACGGGCGATCGCAAAAAGTGCCGGCTTCCCCCAATTCGTCCCCAAAAATCGCATTTCCCTCGCCACCTCTCCCGCCATCTCTCCCGCCAAAAGAAAAACCCTCGCGCCGCGCCGCGCCGCGCCATGCCGGCGCCACCGGCTCCATGGCGCCGCCGGTACCCAAGGGAAAGGCAGCGAAGACGAAGGCGGTGGGGAAGACGCTGGGCGTCAAGCGCAAGGCCCCCCCGCCTAGGGAGAAGTCGGAGGGGATGAGGCAGGAGGATTGGGACATCGACGTCCTCCGGCGCCGATTGGACACGCAGAGCCGTGCCGGGCGCCGCGCGAAGGAGAACGAGAGGAAACGGCTCGGCACGGCGGCGCCATTGACGGCAAGGAAGATCGCCGCCATGAACAAGACCGTCGCCACCTTGAACCAAGCATTCCCTTGGGAGGAAGCCAAGAGAGCAGCGCCACTCTACGATGCAAGGTCGGCGGCTCGCCGTCGAATTCCTCCTTCTTCGCCGAGAGCGCCGCCGCCACGCCTCGCACCAGGTTCTCCCCGAGTACGGCGACAGCCAGCATCTCGGCGGCTTCGACCTCAACGTCATCTTTCCTTCTTGTGGCCTGGATCTAAACCACCCCGTCGATCTGAATTCGCCGGCGATGCGGAGAGATCCCGCCGTCCAAACGGCCGCCGCCGGTCGGAGCCTTACATTCGACGCGGGCGCCTCCCATGTGATCGACGGAATGGCTCCCGACGCCCCAGAGTTCATGCAGGTATGAACCCACGTTTTGTAGCCATGGCATGTACAATAGACGTGTGCATAGGCGAGTCGCGGCTACCGGCCTTGCTCCTTGTGTGTAGGAGGCCGCCCATATCATGGACGACATCATCAACGACAACGCCCGGGCGGAGGATGACGACGAAGACGACGGGTTCGACGAGGAAGAGGAGTACTACGAGGACGACGACGAGGTTGAGGAGGAGGGGGTGGTGACCGACGCTGTGGTCGGCGAGCAGGCGGCGAAGAAGAGGGGCAGCCGCGGCATAATCTGGACGACCAAGGAAGACGAGTGCATGGTCGAATCATGAAAGGCCATTACTACCGGCGAGATCACCGGCACAAATCAATCGAGCACCGCCTACTGGTCCCGGATCAAGGACGAGTTCGACGAGCGCCGCTTCACCAAGGACTTCTACAAGGTGAGCATGGTGCGCACCCAAGGCGCCATCGAGCATAGGTGGCGCATCGTCCAACGCCTCGTCAACAAGTTCCACGGCTGCAATGAGAACATCGTCGACCGGAAGGAGAGCGGGAAGGGCCCGGCGGATCAGGTGACCGCCGGCTTGCGATACCCTTGTTGTTTTGTTGCTTAGGCCAATTGTGATCGTCGTCGTCTTGCTTTGTTGTAGATCATCGACGCCCTTGTGTTGTACAAAAGCCTCAACAAGGAGAAAGACTTCAAGTTGATGCATTGCTACAAGCTTCTCCAAAATTGTGAGAAATGGAAGGCGCATCGGCGGACTTTGAACAAGGACGGCCACGCCGACCTCGACGCCGATCCCAAAAACTCGGAGGGGCGGCCAATCGGGAACAAGAAGGCGAAAGCGGCCTTGGCAGCGGCAGCAAAGACGGGCAGAGTGTAGTCGGCCATCGACAAGGTCCTCGCCGATGTTTGCTCCAACTCGAGCTTGAGGCGCGAGGAGAACAACGCAAGGTGGGCGGCCTTGATGCAGAAGGCCGACGTCAAGATCAACCTCGAGCAGAAGAAAGCCGCCGTCAAGAAGAGGAGTCAGGACTTCATGATCTTGACGACCGACGTCTCCAACATGGACCCGCTGGCGAGGGCGGCGCACAACATGTATCGCGCCGTGATCCTGCAAGAGCTTGGGCTCGTTCCGCCCGAGAACGGCGGCAACCAGGGCCACGGCGCGGACGGCCAGGTCGACGATGACCCTGACATGATCGACGATGACCCCGACATGACCCAGCCCGGCTATGGCTACGTGCCCCAGCCCGGTGACAACATCTAGATCGGCGGCGGTGACGGCGGCGGTGACAAGCAGACGCCGGGCAACGACATCTCCCGGCGTATTTTGGCGACATATTTTGGCGTAGTGTATTTTGGTGGCTAAAACAGCCCGTCTGTAATTCGAATTCGCAAAACCTTGACGGCACATTCGAATTTGTAAAACCTTGTTCGGGAAAAAAAAATTGGGCGGGGCGATTCGGACGCCGCGAGTGGGGAGCGAGGGCGCCCAAATGGGCAAGACAGTCCGGACGGTGTCCAAACGGCCTGTCCGGACGACATTTGGGCGCCTCGAGTGGAGATGCTCTAAGTAAGGATAACGTAGTACAAAAAGCTGGCACGCTTCTCCACGAACTACAAGCGTCATCTGTTTCCCTTGTTTTGTTGGTTGCTCGGACTTTATGCACCAAACTACTGTAGTAGTAGCATATATATCACGGGATCAAAAGGTTCTTATCCATTTTTTCTAGCTACTCCGTAGCTAGTATACCTTGATCCACGGCTCTACCAACCGGCCGGACCCGAACAGATCATCACATGCACGACTCGCACGTACCGCATCGTGTTCTCGGGCATCACATGTGGTCCATATCATTATGTCAAGAAACTCTGGGATTCCCTGGAAGCTGTCAATTTCCCTCGGAGACGCCGAGACAGCATGGAATCAGCGTCACGATGGTTAGACCATCTCCAACAAAGGCTCTATATATGCTGCACGCCTAAAAAAACCGCTAATTTAGTGCGCGCGGAGTTAAAAGCTGCGCTCTAGCAGAAAACTGCATAACTCAGCGCGCTCCAAAAGTTGCCCAGCGCGCTGGAGGAAGCTGGAAGCTGGACATTTTGCACCATATTTGGTGCGTGGCGTCCAGCGCGCTGGGCCAAACGGAAACTCACGCGCGAAGCCAACTGCCCGGAAAATTCACCCTCGTGGAACGCTCCCTTCCCTCTGGCGACCGCCGCCGCCCCAATGGAGACGCCCCTGCGCCGGAATCTCGCTGCTCGCCGCCGGAATCGCAAGCGGCCGGGCAGAGGAACCACGGCCGGCCGGGGTCGTCGGGAGCAAGCTTCGTGGTGAAGGCCGGCGGCGGAATCGGACCAGACCTTGAGCGCGTCATAGGAGGGCGTCGCGGTGGGGCGCCGGGAGGCCGTCGGCGCGTCGCAGGAGCTCGTCGCGGTGGAGGCCGGCGGCGCCGCCGCATGGCCTAGTTCCCCATCCGCCGGGAATCGCGTGGCCGTGGCCGGCGGCGAGCAGCGCGCGGCCAGAGGCGAGCAAGCTTGCGACTCCAATGCCCGAGCAAGCTTGCGACTCCCAGCTACTATGCATCCGTGGGGAAGAAGATAAACTAGCTAGCACTTAAGATTGGGGGCATAATTGCTATTTCTTATTTATTTTTTCTCAGGGACATATTTGTATAATATTAGGGACTTGTTCGTTATATATGTGTTAAATAAATTATTTTAGCGCGTGGCTTTTTGGACGCCTGCTGGACTGCTGCTTTTTGCGCGCAATATTTTAGTGCGTCTGTTGGAGACGTTTCGGCCGCGGCGCGCTAAAACTGCTATTTGGGCGTTGTAAAACTTTTTTTGGGCGCGAAGTTTTTGGGCGCCTGTTGGAAATGCTCTTACACACTTGTCAGGTACTCCTCCGTGTTTTAATATAAGATGTTTTAGATCCCTCACATGTGATTAGGTGTGGAGCCAAATGAGTAAACATAGACACTAAACCATGTTTACATGTATGTGGATACATGTGAATATAGACAAAACCTAAAACATCTTATATTAAAAAACGGAGGGAGTATCTGCAATTCCTTAATGCTGATGGAGAGCATTTTACATAGCAAAAGGGGGCAGATTTAGGGTGCCGGCCATGTGTATGTCTCATCTGTCGGAAGTCTTATCCAAACGTTGTCCTGTGCACCGAGCAAGTTCCCAAGTTTGGAGAATGTCCAGGAGGCATCGGACAAAATTTGGAACGGATGTCAGTGATACTGATTTTTTTGTCCGGAACCCATTGTGCCTTTGGAGGTCAGCTCGGGTACAGACAGGGGCGGACACAGACAAAATTCTGAGAGGGGGCACATGATGTGACTAGGGGCATTTCTTGTATAACTTCACATAATTTTAATGATTTCTCTAAAAAAATAAACAAATACTATAGAAGTTTCATTATTTGAGTGGGGCCAAGGCCCCCACAACCTTGTACTTGGGTCCACCCCTGGGTACCGTGGAGACGGCCGTGCACCGGACATCACGGGGACGGCCGCGCAGTAAAATACCGCAAGAAGAAGAAGAAGAAGAAGAAGAAGAAGAAGGATGTTTTATATATTGCGATGCTGTTTTTTCGTGTATCTTGTAGACAGCCGGCACTAGCATCGCGAACCCTGAGCTGCGTTTTCCAGCCCGTCTTCCCTCTCTCCTGGTGATTCACCTTTTACCATTCAAACATGGCACGTGAGAACTGAGATTTCTATGCTTTTTTTTTTACTATCGTCGACATTTTTTTTATAGCAGTTTCGTGTTGACAACACGGTGTTGTGATACGGCTCGATGCTAGTACTATTCGACATCCTTGGACAAGTCAAGGTAAGACGAGAGAGAAAATAAGCATGGACAGAGACATCCATGCATATTGCTATGCCGATCCGGTCGTTTTCGCCAAAAGTAGACGGCTGACATTTCTAGTGGTCCACGATCCATGGGAGAAATCGACATGCACCTAGCCAGCAGCGTCAGTGGGTTCAGCACTAGCACGATCGTGCTGAAATATTGTTAAAATATTAGCATCTAATATTTCTAGATAAATCGCTAAAGGCTCATTTTGTCACGACTCACTTCGTCACGCGCTCGCGCGCTGCGGTTTGCGAGAATCTCACGCGCTGCGAGTTGAAGCAGATGAACGGTCAACTGAAACGTTTGTCTTAATGGAAAATGAATATGCACTGAAACATTTGTTTTAAGTGTTCTTAAGTACGGGAGTTTTCAGAATTCATTGTGAGCTGAAATGTCTGTCTTAAGTGCTCTTAAGTACGGAAGTTTTTCAGAATTCATTGCGCTTAATGGAGAATGAATTTGAGCTGAAATATTTTGTCTTAAGTGCTCTTAAGTACAGCCGTTTCCAGTCTCTTAATTCTCTCCTTAATTGCGTGCATTTTCGTTGGTCTTCCTCCTGCGTGTGTGGCTATATGAGAGAGGTCGCCCCTCTCCAGCAAACACACGAGAAAGATCGCATCTGCTTGCGCCGCCACCATAGTCGTTCCTCTCGCTGTTGCTGTCATCGTTGATCCCATCCCGTCCACCGCGTACACGTCCGATGGGAGAGCAGGCCTCCGAAACCCCGCCTCTTCACATCCTGTACGGGAGAGGGGCGATTAGGTTTTTGGGGAGCGTCTCCTACGCGACTGCCGCCGCCACAACTCAAGAGGCTGCCAACGCTGCTGCTGCTACCTCCGCTGCTGCTACGGCCAACTGGCCCATTGGAGGGTACATGTTTATCCCTCTCCTGATTACTTGCATGTCTGCCATACTAGTGATTTCTGTAGATGTTTCTACTATTTCTCTAGTACATGGTTATATCATAGAGTTTCAGTATGTCATTAGCACTGTTTACGTCATGCTCATGATTTATACTTGGATTAATTTAATCGAACAATTGCTTATATACTCAACACTCCAAAAACCTAATCTGTGTAGGCAATTTTCGATCGAAGGTTTTGCTGCTGCACTGAAACCAGCCCCGTTTACGGGGACATATTTTAAGCGTTGGCAAACCAAAACCACCTTATGGCTCACTGCGATGAACGTGTTCTGGGTCGCCGGTGTTACTCCCACTGGAACGATTGCTCCTGAACAGGAGAAGGCGTTTAGGGAGCCACCGTCGTCTTTGTTGGAGCCGTTCTGAGCGTGATCGGAGATAAGTTGGTTGATGCATATTTACATGTGCGGGTTGCCAAGGACTTGTGGGAGGCGCTCGAATCTAAATTCGGCGCAACCGATGCTGGAAGCGAGATGTACACTATAGAGCAGTTCCACGATTACAAGATGGTTGAAAACCGTTCTGTATTGGAACAAGCTCATGAGATACAGTGCATCGCTAAGGAGCTTGAGCTTCTCAAGTGTGTGCTACCGGGCAAATTTGTCGCGGGATGCATAATCGCTAAGCTGCCTAATTCCTGGAGGAACTTTGCTACTCTGAAACACCAGAGGCGTGAATTCTCAGTTGAGGATGTCATCGGCCATCTGAGTGTCGAGCAGAATTCGAGAGCAAAGGACTCGCACGGAAAAGGGACGAGGGAACTTCTGTCGCCAATTTTGTACAGAAGAACTCCAACTTCCACAAGCCCAAGGGGAAACCGGTCCAACAGAATACCGACTTCAAGAAGAAGGGTAAGAAGCCCTTCAACAAGGATAAGAAGAAAGGAGCCTGCTTCACATGTGGTTCAGAGGAACATTGGGCTCCCAAGTGCCCAAAGAAGTTCAAGAAACCAGGACAGGACTCCAAGTCTGTCAACATGATTGTGAGCAACAATGAGAATGGTGCATCTGGGTACGGTAATTTGTTTACTGTATTTTCAGTTTGTCAGTCTAACGATTGGTGGATTGACACAGGTGCAAATATTCATGTATGTTCTGACATCTCATTGTTTTCTTCTTATCAGGTCACAGGGAACGGATCCGTACTGATGGGGAATGGCGCAAGTGCTTCTGTTCTTGGTGTTGGCACGGTCGATCTGAAGTTTACTTCGGGAAGGATCGTGCAGCTCAAGAACGTGCAGCATGTCCCCGCCATCAAGAAGAATCTCGTTAGTGGCTCCCTTCTATGTAGAGAAGGGTTTAAGTTGGTATTTGAGTCTAATAAAGTAGTTGTTACGAAATATGGACTTTTGTTGGAAAAGGTTATGAATGCGGAGGCTTGTTCCGCTTTTCCCTCGCTGATTTTTGTAATAAAGTCGTGAACAATATTCATTCGAATGTTAATGAAACAGAAGTTTGGCATTCACGTCTTTGTCACATTAGTTTCGGTTGTATGACGCGGCTAGTAAAATCGAATTTAATCCCAAGTTTCACTTTAGCCAAAGGTTCTAATGTCATTCGTGTGTGCAAGCAAAGCAACCTCGCAAGCCCCACAAGGCTGCGGAGGAGAGACACTTGGCACCGTTAGAACTCATACATTCTGATCTTTGTGAGATGAATGGTGTGTTGACTGAAGGTGGAAAGAGATACTTCATGACTCTGATAGATGATTCCACTAGATATTGCTATATATATTTTTAAGCACTAAAGATGAGGCTCTACACTACTTTAAAATCTATAAGGCAGAAGTTGAGAATCAACTTGAAAAGAAAATTAAAGATCCGGTCAGATCGTGGTGGAGAGTACTTCTCCAATGAGTTTGATTCTTTCTGTGCGGAACACGGTATTATTCATGAGAGGACGCCTCCCTATTCCCCCAGTCAAATGGGGTTGCTGAACGGAAAAACCGTACTCTAACAGATTTGGTTAACGCCATGTTAGATACATCGGGTTTATCCAAGGCATGGTGGGGGAGGCTATATTGACATCATGTCATGTCCTGAATAAAGTTCCGACAAAAGACAATGAGATCACTCCCTATGAAATGGGAGAAGAGAAGACGACACTCTCATACTTACGTACTTGGGGCTGTTTGGCGAAAGTCAATGTGCCGATCCCCAAAAAGCGTAAGCTTGGACCAAAGACCGTGGATTGTGTTAATTTGGGCTACGCTAAGAATAGCGTCGGCTATAGATTTCTAGTAGTGAAATCTGAGGTACCTGACGTGAAGGTCGGTACAATTATGGAGTCTAAAGATGCTACATTCTTTGAGGATATTTTTCCTATGAGAGATATGCCAAGCACTTCTAGACAGGAATCTGATGAGACTCCTGAACCTGCCATTCCGATGGAATATTATGAACAAACACATGATGAAAATCCTGAGGAGGATGACGAGGAAACCCTTGGTAGGGGCAAGAGACAGAGGACTGCAAAGTCCTTTGGTGATGATTTCCTTGTGTACCTCGTGGATGATACTCCCACTTCTATTTCAGAGGCTTATGCATCTCCGGATGCTGATTACTGGAAAGAAGCGGTCCGTAGCGAGATGGACTCCATCATGGCTAACGGAACATGGGAAATTACTGAACGTCCCTATGGCTGTAAACCATTGGGATGTAAGTGGGTGTTCAAAAAGAAGCTTAGGCCCGATGGTACAATTGAAAAGTACAAGGCTAGGCTTGTGGCCAAGGGTTATTCCCAGAAAGAAGAGGAAGATTTCTTCGATACTTATTCACCTGTGGCCAGACTGACCACCATACGAGTATTACTCTCTTTGGCGGCCTCGCATGGTCTTCTCGTCCACCAGATGGATGTTAAGACGGCTTTCCTGAACGGAGAGCTAGACGAGGAAATCTACATGCAACAGCCAGATGGCTTTGTATTAGATGGTCAGGAAGGAAAGGTGTGTAAGTTACTGAAATCTTTATATGGCCTGAAACAAGCACCTAAGCAATGGCATGAGAAGTTCAATACAACTTTAACCTCTGCTGGTTTTGTTGTTAATGAAGCTGACAAATGCGTGTACTATCGCCATGGTGGGGGCGAAGGAGTTATACTGTGCTTGTATGTTGATGACATACTGATATTTGGACCAACCTCAAAGTCATTGAGGAGGTTAAGTCATTTCTATCTCAGAATTTGAGATGAAGGACCTTGGTGTGGCTGATGTTATTTTGAACATCAAGCTATTGAGAGAGAATGAAGGTGGGATTACTCTGTTGCAATCCCATTATGTCAAGAAGATTTTGAGTCGTTTTGGATATTCGGACTGCAAAACTTCTCCAACACCATATGATCCTAGTGTGCAAATTCGAAAATTCAAAGGCACATCTAAGGACCAACTGAGATACTCTCAAATAATTGGTTCACTCATGTACCTAGTGAAAGGGCATGGCGCCCCCATGTGTGGTTTTGGTAATTAATGACAATCCCTATGGACTAATGGTTGCATTGAGTTTTACTTGTAGTGTTTGTCCATAGACCATGCTTGAACTCCATATGTTGGATTCAAGGTTGATGCCATGAGTATATTGATATAATGAAGTATTTGGCATCAAGATCATAGAGTTGAACATATTGCAAGTATGTCTTGAAGAAAAGAATTATGTGATCATTCATGGTTATCTTCAAGACATCATCTATTGAAAAGAGAAGAAAAGATACAAGGTTGATTGATCAACACACAAAGCTACAAGATGTACCAAGTGGGATCATGTATCTCTTGGTATGGTAAGCAATTGTCCATATAGCTTTGTGAACTAACCCATGATATGTGTGTAGCATTTCTATGTGTGGTTAGGTATCTGTCTATGGGCTTGCATCAAATGAAGATTTCATATGGCCCATGATCGATGACGTAAAGTGGTGATCGTCATCAATGTTTAGAAGCGCAAGTTCAAGAGGAGCATCTCGAAGAAATCCTAGGCTTGAAGCTTGCCACCCATTTAGAAATAATGTTCATGTGAAGATGTGCCTAAGAGAGGCTCTCCCATAGTGGAGTGTGGGGGAGCAATGTTTGGGTCTTCACCAAGCGAAGCGCAATCAAGAAAGGTGGTCCACTTGAAGAGATCAAGATCGACGTCATCCAGCTCAAGTGGAATGCGCAAGGCAAAGGTATGATAGGGTTTCTATTTTACCGGTCTCATGGTACTAGTTGGGAGACCGGGTTATAGGATAGATACCGTACTATCAAGAGGGGATCTCGATTGAGCTTTAGCGTATCAGTTGGAGAGAGCTCAAACCTTTGCATACTTGCCTTCATCATCTTTCTTGGTTCTTATTTGGTTTGTCTCCTTGGTTGGGTTTTGGTGCTTGTTGTGATCTTCATGACAAGCCCAAGTTCTCCGAAAACGGATTTCGTATGGAAAACTTGTTGCGTTTTCTGGTTGGAAATATTATCGGTCCACCTTCGAGATAGGGTCCACACCTTCCCATGTGTGGCATCCCCTCTATATTTTGTAGTAAAGCTCTTGTCGCTACCTTTCCAACAGAATTGGATTCATCTCGTTTGGAGCTTCCTTGCAAAAGTTATTGTGGTTCTCGTTTTCTGGTTCTGCAGTTTCTTCTTAGGCCGGTAGTACCGACCTTAGCCCGGTACTACCGGGTGACACCTTGCGGAACTACCGCAGCCAGTACCGGGCCCAGTACCGGATCTCCAAATGCTCTCTGGGCTCGCTCGATTTAATCCGGTAGTAGCCCCGGTAGTAGCGCGGTACTACCAGGTGGGGAGCACTACCGGACCAGGCGGTCCGGTACTACCGATGCACGCATGGAGGAGGCGTTGACCAGTCTGTCGCCAGGCCGTCCGTTCCCTGTCAGCCGGTACTACCGAGCGAGGCCCGGTACTACCGCTGCGGCCTTTTTCGTCTGCAACGGGCAGATTTTTGAGAGGACCTTTTTAAGGGGTTTCTTCCCCAACGGTTCTCTAACCCCTTGAGCTAGCTTTTCCCCTCTCTCTCCTCCATTGTTGACCTTTGGAAAAGCTTGCCTTCCTCTCAATCCCTCCCATGATTCTTGCATATCTTTGAGGGAATTTGAGAGATCTAGATCTACATATTCATCCAATCCATTCCTTCTCTAAGTGAGGGGAACCTAGTAGATCGTGATCTTGAAGTTCCATTTGTTGAGTTCTTCCTTGTTCTTCCTCTCTTCTCCCCCCACAAGCATTAGTTGCTTTTGGTGGGATTTGGGAGTGAAGGATTTGACCACTTCTAGTGGTCTTGCCTTCTTGCATCGGTTGCATCGGTTTGAGTTCTCCACGGTGATACGTGGAAATCGAAGTTGAGAAGCTTGTTACTCTTGGGTACTTGGGGTGCCCTAGAGCTTGTCCTCTTGGGTACTTGGAGTGCCCTAGACGGTCCTTTTTTATCTCGGAGTTTTGGTGGCTCGCGGGATAGTTGGGAGCCTCCAATTAAGTTGTGGAGTCGCGCCCCAACCTTGTGATTCTTGTGGCTTTGGGAGCTGCGGAAATTCGGTGAGAGCCTCCAATTAAGTTGTGGAGTGTGCCTCATCCTTGTACGGGTTCGGTGACCACCTTCAAGTGTCTCATAGTGGTTCGTGGCACTCCGCATTGGTGGAGGCACGAAGGAGATTACGGTGTGCCATTTGACGGCTATTCGGGGATCACTTTGTGACTCCGCACCGCTCCAACGGAGACGTAGCTTCCATTGGGAAGTGAACTTCGGGATAAATCATCGTCTCCAAGTGCCTCGGTATTTCTATACCCGAGCTTCTTACTTATGCTATTTACTTTGTGATAGCCATCGAGCTTGAAGTAATATATCTTGCTATCACATATTTGCTTATCTTGTTTAGCATAAGTTGTTGGTGCACATAGGTTAACCTAGCTTGTTTAGGTTTCGTGCTTGATAAATTAAACGCTAGTTTTATTCCGTATTTATTCAAGCCTAAACCGCAAAGAATTTTAATCGCCTATTCACCCCCCCTCTAGGCGACATCCGTGTCCTTTCACCTAGCTAGCGCTACAAGGTCTGACATCATGTTTGCTGTGTGCAAACTGAGCCGGTTTGTTTCCAATCCGGGTGATGTGCATTGACATGATGTCGAAAGAATTATGCGCTATCTACAAGGTACTGTGAACTATGGACTTCACTATTCTGGAAGCCCGTCAGTGCTTGAAGGATATTGTGACGCGAATTGGATCTCTGATGTTGATGAGATGAAAGGCACAACGGGTTATGTTTTTACCCTTGGAGGTGGTGCTGTTTCCTAGAAGTCTTGCAAGCAAACGATCCTGACTAGATCGACAATGGAAGCAGAATTAACAGCATTGGACACATCTGGTGTCGAAGCAGGATGGCTTCAAGATCTGTTGATGGACTTGCCTGTGGTTGAAAAGACAGTTCCGGCTATCCTTATGAACTGTGACAATCAGACAGTGATAACCAAGGTCAAGAGTTCAAAGGACAACATGCAGTCCAACAAACATATAAGAATGAGATTAAAAGCTGTCAGACATTTAAGAAATTCCGGAGTGATAGCGCTGGATTATATCCAGTCGGCTAAGAATCTGGCAGATCCCTTTACCAAAGGGCTATCACATGTTGTGATAGAAAATGTATCGAGGGAGATGGGGATGAAACCCACTTGAGTTGCCATGGTAGTAACCCAACCTATGTGATCGGAGATGTCGTGATGTAGGACCTGGGAAAACAAGCTAGTGGTTAACTGAGGAGAGTACTTTTACTAACCCACTCCGTTGGAGATGCACTACTCTCGGTAACTGTATGGCAGGTTGACACCTGTCTTAATGTGTTCCAAGGCTTTGTATAAGCAAGATGCTATCCTACAGAGCAATCTTTGGAGGAATACACCTATATGAACCTGACTGCTGGTCACAGTCTATGAGATTGGGTTGATCTTTCATGAATAGGCCAGGAGTGTGACTAATATGCTCCACCCGAGGGGTCAGCCTTCGGCAGCCTAGTACTAGTAAGACATTTGGTGAAACTACTTTACGCCAAACTGACAATTCAAGGCATAGTCCATTGTCAGTTGTGAAGTAGTGTAGCTATTTGCTCTAGGTGGATGTTCAACCTTAACGGGTCTCCATTGAAAATACTGGTATGTCAAAACAGTGTTTGGAACAGAGAACAACATCATGGGTCTTTGGGATCTGGTGGGGGATTGCTGAAATATTGTTGAAATATATTTCCAGATAAATCCCTAAAGGCCCATTTTGTCACTACTCACTTCGTCACGACGTGCTCACACGCTGCGGTTTGCGGGAATCTCGCGCGCCGCGAGTTGAAGCAGATGAACAGTCAACTGAAACTTTTGCCTTAATGGAAAATGAATATGCACTGAAACATTTGTCTTAAGTGTTCTTAAGTACGGGAGTTTTCAGAATTCATTGTGAGATGAAATGTCTGTCTTAAGTGCTCTTAAGTACGAGAGTTTTCAGAATTCATTGCGCTTAATGGAGAATGAATTTGAGCTGAAATGTTTTGTCTTAAGTGCTCTTAAGTATAGCCATTTCCGGTCTCTTAATTCTCTCCTTAATTGCGTGCGTTTCCGTCGGTCTTCCTTCTGCGTGTGTGGCTATATGAGAGAGGTCGCTCCTCTCCAGCAAACACACGAGAAAGATCGCATCTGCTTGCGCCGCCATCATAGTCGTTCCTTTCGCTGTTGCTGCCATCGTTGATCTCATCCCGTCCACCGTGTACACGTCCGACGGGAGAGCAGGTCTCCGAAACCCCGCCTCTCCACATCCTGTACGGGAGAGGGGCGATTAGATTTTTGGGGAGCGTCTCCTACGCGACTGCCGCCGCCGCAACTCAAGAGGCTGCCAACGCTGCTGCTGCCGCCTCCGCTGCTGCTACGGCCAACTGGCCCATTGGAGGGTACATGTTTATCCCTCTCCTGATTACTTGCATGTCTGTCATACTAGTGATTTCTGTAGATTTTTCTACTATTTCTCTAGTACATGCTCTAGTACATGGTTATATTATAAAGTTTCAGTATGTCATTAGCACTGTTTAAGTCATGCTCATGATTTATATTTGGATTAATTTAATCGAACAATTGCTTATATACTCAACAGATAGTATTCCCAGGCAGATCGTGTGCACGAGAACCGCCGATGTTGCGTAGCCGGCCACGCCCGATCCTCGACGAGCCACCAATTCATTTCAGTAATGATCATCAGCCAACGGATCCCACCAAGAATACATATATGGTGGCGTACGTCCACTGAGCGCTGACAATGACGGCATTTTCTTGCGTCGCGCAAGAAGCAACGCCAAGAATGTTCAGCGATCGAGGAGCTGTCCGGCCGTCCCTTGCATCAAATTCTCCGAAAACTCGCGCAGATCTTGTCGATTCAGGAGCTTTACCTTGGACTTGTCCCAGGAGCAGGGAGTGCATTTCGTGCCGCGTCAGCCAGGCGCTGCAACCCTCTCCGATCTGGTCGCTTTGAACCATGGATTCATTCTGCAAATTCTCTCCAAATGTTTAGCTAATTCAAATCTGTTCGTGCTGGAGTGTTTGACCAGGTCGAGTCAAGACACGACGCTACGTCAGTTTTATCGTTTTCCCCCTTTCAAAACAAGAAGATTGGAGGCGTCAACGGTGGAACCGGGCCGGATGGGGTCTTCTGTACGACATATCTTTTGGTGGATTCCTCCTCATCCTTTGCATGATCACCAAATTCTTTTACCTATATACGAGTTGCGGCCTTGCGGGGTTTCTTCGCTTTCCAGGTTTTTCCGGGGAAGAAAACATTGTTCTCGTGCCTGTCTGTCTAGGGGATGGTACAACCCGCGCAGGCCGTTCTCTCCAAGTGGCGGCGCACTTGGAGTTTGGATTTGATTATTTTTAGTCAAGTGTCATTTATTTATCGGCTTGTGCCTTGCTAATGTATGATTAGGTGCCTCCAATCATGCCATGTGGGTGTTCATTTATCAGAGTGCTGGAAATTGCAACCGATGCCGAAGTTTAGCATGTGAGGGACATTTTGATTCAAGCATTGTCATATTTCTTTTTACAGGAGATTCTTATCCTTGGGATTGTTAGTGATGCGTTGTTTGATTTGCACGGTATTTCGCGGGATCTGGCATGTGAAGGATTTGCAGACTATTTTGTTTTCCGTGCGGTCCAATTGATCAAATAAGTGTTCGTGCAAATTCAGTAGATGTTAAGTGAGTTTGGCATCACAAGTATGTTCTTTTCATTCCTACGCATTTTACAGTTCTTACTAATCGAGTGACAATTTGACAGTGCGTTGAGGCCACGGAAAACGACTCTGTGGTCTTCCATTTCCCCCTTTTACAGTTTGGTGATCATATTAGGTTTGGCTAATGTCAAAACTTTTAAGTTGGGACCAATTACATAGAGAAAAGTGTCCACGTCTACAATATCAAGTAATTTTGGTTAGAATCATGACAAAATATACTATATTCTATACAATTACTATTATATGTGTAGATATTTATCCTACGTATTTGGTAAAAAATTATAAACTTTGACTTCGACTAAACCTAATATGCAAATCAATAAGAATCAAACTGAGTTTCTACATAGGAGTGCATGAGTAGATGGGATACGACTCGTTTAACAATGTATCAAATCTCCACTCCTTCACCCACGATTAATTGAGCGTTGAAGACCCTGACGTGTAATGGATGTTCACTCTGCATTATCCCATCTAGCTAACATGATCAGATTTATTCTTATCATAATATTGGCACCAATAATTCAACCCTATAAATATAGTTCTACAAATAACTATTTGTCATAGGAAAACGCAAAAAAATATGTCCACATCCTGACTGACATATCAGTCAACCAAAGTTATTAACGGTTAATCTAACTGACATGTGCACAAGTTAGTATTCCGTGCAGCGGGTTTCCAATGAGAGGAAGTATAATAAGGTGATGTCAGAAGACTATAATGATTTAAATATCACTCTTTTTGATCATCTTGTTAAGTATAAGTCTGATGCGTCGCATACTCCTTTTCAATTAATGCCTCATCATTTATCGCTCAAGAATCATCGTATAAGGTATTTATGTGAACAAAATATTCACAAACTTCTATTCACCCCCTCTAGTCGTATATCCAGATATTTCACGTGTCATTTTGGTCCACTTTCTTCGGTAGATGCGCCATAGAAGATTGCCTATTTGAAACTGATACATGGAGAATTGGAACCTATGTCTAAATTCTTAGGATCAACATGAAAATGAATCTGTATGATTTTAGCTAACTTCTTAATTAAAACTGCTCAGTGAACGCAAAAGTGCACCAACTTCACCTAACAGTGTAGTGGCTTGAACCAAGAGGTAAATACATCGAATGTTGGGACTACAAAAAGCTTCAACTTGTGAGGATTTTTTTTTGTTTTCTTCCTTTTGTTTGTTTTTGCATCCGGTGAAACCAAGGAAAAAAGGTTAATACGTTGTTTTATTAGTAAATTTGTACAAAAAGATTGGCCCGACTAAAAAAGATGTTATATGTTTTAGACGATAACTTTTGTGGATAGAACATGCAATGCATTCTCCACCTCAAGCATGTTTTAGAAAAGGGTATGTCGATACATCAGCTACATGTTAATTTGTTGACGTTAATTTTCACTTGAATTATGTACAAATGGATAAGATAAGCATCATTCACACTCATAACTAACCCCTTCTCCTTGTATTGTGTCGTACACCCTCCAACGCGACATCTTTTACTCATTCACCATGTGGGTGAGCTCCACGTCCGCCTACATTGTTGTATGTTTCCACGCACATTTGCCGCCTCCACATCCTTTCTATGCAGTTGGGATCCATGCTAATTTTGATATTTGATTTGCATACAACGAGAAAACTCTGAAAAGTGGCTAGCGGGAAACACACAAACTCTATTTTTAATGCACATGTCCCTACATAGCTCATGACATACATTCTATGGCCGAAAATAAAAAAGGCGATGCTGCACACATATAAAGTCTTATGATTTTTTGAAAATGTTGTTTGAATGATATGCATAAATTCGTTCAAAAGTTACTCTCTAATAAAAAAAGAAAGCTAGTTTTCGGATTTAAGCTCACCAAGCAGTCAATGAGTTAAAAAAAACCAATGAATTTCTCGAATTTACAAAAGATTTGCTTATAATCATTTTTTTGTTTTCTCCTTCTTGTTTGTTTTTACATTCGGTGAAACCAAGGGAAAAAGGTTAATACTATATCTATAATTGTTTTATTAGTAAATTAGTACAAAAAGATTGGTCTGACTAAAAAATATTTTATATGTTTTAGAGTATTTTTTGTGGATAGAACATGCAATGCATTCTCCACCTCCAGCATAGAAAAGGGTATGCCCATACACCAGTCACATGTTAATTTGTTGACGTTACTTTTCACCTGAATTATGTACAAATGGATAAGATAACCATCATCACACTCATAACTAACCCCTTCTCCTTGCTAGTGTGTCGTACACCCTCCAACGCAACATCTTTTACTCATTCACTATGTGGGTGAGCTCCTCCTCCGCCTACATTCACCATGTGGGGAACACACAAACTCTTCTTTCAATGCACATGTCCCTACATAGCTCATGACATACATGCTATGGCCGAAAATAAAAGGCGATGGTGCACACATATAAATTCTTATGATTTTTTGAAAATATCCATTGAAGGATAAAATCTGTTCAAAAATTACTTTCTAATAAAAAAGTAAGCTAGTTTTCGGGATTTAAGCTCACCAAGCAGTCAATGAGTTAAAAAAATAGTCTGCGAATTTCTCGAATTTACAAAAGATTTGCTTATAACGATTTGGGTACGCAATGGGCCTCCATTGAGTTGAGCCCATCGCGTCAATAACCCGTAGTAAATTAAAGCCCATGTCCTCACGCAAAGGCACCTCAAGCGCGGGAACCCCAAATCTTCCTCAGACCAATCCTCCTCCCCCAAATCCCCATTCCCCAAACCCAAAACCCTAGAACATTTTGTCTTCGGCTC
Organism: Poa pratensis; assembly: GCA_947311845.1. Lineage (NCBI taxonomy): Eukaryota > Viridiplantae > Streptophyta > Magnoliopsida > Poales > Poaceae > Poa > Poa pratensis. The sequence goes on from CAMZMU010000052.1 coordinate 118,052,471, forward strand.
CCTCGCGGAGCTTGGCCACCATGAGCGCTCCCATGGAGATCTCCTTCGACCCCCGGCCTCCTCCTCCCGCTCCCGCTCCCCTTCCCGCTGTGCCGGCCTTCCCCTCCAGCCCGCCGCTGGAGCCCGCAGGCGACACGGCCGCTGCCGCTGCCGCTGCCACCGCCGCCGTCTCCTCCTCGCCGCAGCCGACGGCGGCGGTTGTGGCGGCATCCACCCCTCCCGACGACAAGGTCCTCGTATCAGGTGGGTGCCGCGAACGCACGCATTTCGGACCTCGACCGTGCTTTCAAATGCCGATTTGGTTTCGCTGGAGTTGATTTTTTTTTTTTTTTGCTCGCAGTTGAGGTGCTGCTGCACGCCGCGAGTACGGCCCGCGCTGAGGACGTCCAAGCAGCGGTTGAGAGGTCCGTGCTTGCTCCTGTTTCGCTCTGTTCCGAGCTTATTTTGCTGTTGTTTGACAGCGGGGCCTGTTAAGGCGAGTTGGGTTAGATATAGCTGGGCACCAGGAAAGGGGATTGCGCAAGGATTATTTGAAGGAACGCGGTTATACACTGATTTTGCAGTTGATTCAGCTGGATGTGCTTTAGAGGGAAATAACAGAAATGTTGGTTAACTTCGTGAGCAGCAAACTGGAGCGATTTAGCGTGTGAGATCAATTTAGCAAAATCAAATTAGGAGTAATCGGTAGTTTCTAACAGGCATTACAGTTTATGATTAGATTTCAAGAGTGAAATACCAGCTAAACTCAAAGTTCTATGAAAAATTAGGAATCAGGTAGGATTTCTAGTCTGAAACATGGATATAATCTGGTCGTTCAGAAAATTATTGTGTTCATCATTGGCTTATTGAAAGTCTGGAGAAAGCTGTGAAGGAGTTCAAAAATGTACCATCTTCACCTCTTAGTGTTATGGTCTGAAGTTATTGGTAGATCTGAGGCCACGGATTTTGCAGAGTTTCCTGTAGATATTTTTGGCCTTAAGCTCATAGGATAGGCATTAACCTGCACAATTATACTCTCTTAGAGTCACTATTGCTTGTTATTGCCCAGACTTAATATTTACTAGCTGCTTTCTTATCAGGATGTTAGAAACTCGAAGCTTAAGCTATGTCGATGGTCCTGTCTCGATACCTGCTGACAATCCTTTCCTTCTCCAAAATGTTAAAAGGATCCAAATATGTGACACTGGTATGATGGTTCACTTAAGCTTGGTAATGTGATACGTTGACCTGTATTACTTATTTATCTCTTCCTGAATGCCTGCCTTTCATGCAGAGGAGTGGATTGAGAATAACAATGTTCTGTTGTTCTGGCAAGTTAAGCCTGTCGTTCATGTGTTCCAGGTATGCATCTAATTGTTTACTGCCTAAAGCCACTTCAAACTTTGCTGTATAAATCACTTCCAGTTTTTTTGAAACCAAGATTGTCTTTTAGTATGTTTACATGCTATTGTTTGCTATCTTGATTCTTTAATCAATTGCGTGCTGGAGTTGTTTCATCCGCGGTTCTTCACATCATAAGATTTCTTTCTACTGCTGCTGATGTACTGGTGTTTTGTTGTTTTCACATAAAATTTCACACTGGTTTCTCTTGAAAAGACCATTGACCTATTCCTAACAGATAGATTGCTTCATGTTGTAAAGATGCATTGTTTTGGTTCAAGTTTATTGTACACCTCATTGCTCAAGCTAATTTGGTTATGTTGCAGTTAAATGAAGATGGTCCAGGGGAAGAACCAAGTGAAGATGATACACTCTCGAGCTTCAATGAGTGGGCTCTACCTGCCAAAGAATTTGATGGATTATGGGAAAGGTTTGGTTTGATATCATTGTCAGCACAATCTGTATGTTTTTATTCTGTTTCTGATCTCGTAAGTTCTTGCAGCTTACTATATGAAGTTGGTCTCAAGCAGAGGTTGCTGAGATATGCCGCTAGTGCTTTGCTATTTACTGAAAGAGGTGTAGACCCATGCCTTGTTTCATGGAACAGGTAAGCACCTTTCACATCGTTAAGTCTTGATATATCATGAGAAGTACTATTTTTTTGTTACAGTTTTGCACAGTAAAGATCATACTGCCATCGAAGATAGAGCCCCCCTAGGGTCCTTTATTTTGTGTTGTTGGGATTGCATTTGACTTCTGAAACGTATAAATGACATGCGCACGTGCTTAATGAAACTGTAACTAGACAGTAGACCATTGTCTCCTTCATCTTCCTGTTTGGCCCTATTGGTGGGTGTGTGTCTGGTTGAGTAGTTAATCAAGGCAAGCTCACTAAATATTCCAAAAGAACCAAAGCTTAATCGTCAAGATATGTTCACTTCCAAAGTTCCAAATATATAAAGAATTTGCTATGAAAGCCTGACCTTTCGTGAGAAACTAGTTATCTTAATGTCCTGCAGGTGTACACTTCAATTCTATAATTTATTATCAAATGTATAAATTATTTGTTATATGGCTGTGACATCAAATTACAGGATCGTACTTTTGCATGGTCCACCTGGAACAGGAAAGACTTCATTGTGTAAAGCATTAGCTCAGAAACTTTCTATTCGCTTCAAGTCAAGGTGCATGCTGAACGCTATTCAATATTCATTACTAATTTTTGAAAATTACTATTGTGGTATTAATTACCGACACTTTTCACTAGGTATTCAATGTGTCAATTAGTTGAAGTCAATGCCCATTCGTTGTTCAGCAAGTGGTTTTCTGAAAGTGGAAAATTGGTATGCCTTTTTTGTGCTCATATCGATAATGTTATCATGTATACGTTGACACACTGAAATCGTATCAGTATCTTATGGCAATTGTGTTTTGTTTTGTTTGTGCACCATTTTGCGTGATCAGGAAATTTAACCATCCTATATTACCTGTTCTAGTTTTGCAACTTACATATGAACTGAGTAATTGTTGGTCAATTTTTTGTCTTAACCAATAAAAATAGGCATGACATTTTGCATTGAAGGGCTTAGTGAGTTTGGCCCACTAAAATCATCCACTGGAGATACATCTTCATTTTATCTTACAATGTACCTGCTATGTCTTGTCCCTTTTAGGTAGCTAAGCTTTTCCAGAAGATCCAGGAAATGGTGGAGGAAGAAAGCAACCTGGTATTTGTATTAATTGGTATGTTCAGGACAAAACTGGTGAAATGGCAAGATGATACATCTCTGTATGATCTGACTAGCTCAATCCACCCCTGGTTCATCTTATCTATGCATAATTAAAGAGTACTTTTTTATTTCAATATGATTGTACTGCAATGAAGGCCTCATTACTGATGAAAAATGAGCCCTGTTGTGCTACATGACATCGGTGTATAAATAATATAGCATGTCATTTCCCCGTTTTGTGAACAGAGAGAATAGAGACCATAAATGTTCTTTAATCAAGACCTTCCCAGTTTGACTTTCTTGGCATTGCTTCCCGGCTGCGGCCAGCAAAACACATTGTAGTGCTCACATAAATTGCTGACTGAACCTTGAGATTTGCAGCATGCTGTATATTTGAACTTTAATCTCACCTATGACATTTATGCATTTTGATATGTAATATTGCAGATGAAGTTGAAAGCCTTGCTGCTGCCAGACAAGCTGCCATATCTGGCTCTGAACCTTCAGACTCCATTCGGGTAAAGTTTTCATCAAATTGTCATTGCCATAACCATTTATCAGGTAATGTTTACACCGATTTCTTTCATTGTGTAACCTTCAGGTGGTAAATGCGTTGCTAACACAAATGGACAAACTGAAGGCTTGGCCAAATGTCATCATTTTGACAACATCAAATATCACGACAGCTATTGGTACTGATTCGGCCATTTGAGTGTTTTCTTGTTGGCTTTATTATGAAGTTAGTTAATGATTTGATTTAATTTTCCTGATGGCCTATTGTGTGATTTCTGTATGTATATGCAAACTTGCTACATTTTCTGCATGATTACCTCTGTTTTAGGAACAGTGGCGCTGCAAATGATCAACGTCTGGACAAACTTCGATGTTTTTGTGTGTGTTTAGTTGGTTAAGTGAATTATGGTAGTGAGGAGGAAAAACAATTGCACAATAATCATGTTTATGTTTGTGGAAATTGTTCACATTTCCTACCTTTTGGTATCAACTAAATCTACACAATAATATATAACTTCTAAGACAATCTTGTTGCCAGCAACAAAGAGAAATCGACTGTGCTCAGTTGTCACTTCTGATCTATTTGACCAACAGAAATGCATACTTGTTGACATTCATCTCTTCTTTTGTTTTTGATATACTTTGTAACATGTATTGATTCTTAAAATCAACAAATGCTAACTGTTGTCTAGTTTGCAGATATTGCATTTGTTGACAGGGCAGACATCAAGGCATATGTTGGACCCCCTACTCTTCATGCACGCTATGAGATTTTGAGGTCATGCATACAGGAACTCTTCCGAGTAGGAATTCTTATGTCTCCTCAGGTATTTGTTCTTTTTGCCAATTTGGTTCCTGTGATGCCGTCTCTTTTGTTATTGTACATCGTTACAGAGGTTGCTCAGGACTGCTTTGTGCACGGGGTACTTGTTCAAAGCAAACCTAGCTTGAACCTCAAACAATGTGTGGGCTTAGACTAACACTTCAGTCTTCAACCTTCTTGCAAACTCTGAATCTTAAAAAGGATTTTCATCTGCGAATGTAGGGTGGCGACTTGCCTTTAATTCTGAGTTATTCAACGCTAAAGGAGAAGTTGCACTGTCCTGAGGCTGCAGAACCGCATACACTTCACCTTTCCGAATTACTGCATCAAAGTGCAGAACAGTGCGAGGTAACTAATGGGGTATACAGTTCATTAAGCTATCAGCTGTAACTCATACCAACAGGCTTATAATGGTGATTCCTTTTCCATTCTTCCACAGGGACTAAGCGGAAGATCCTTAAGAAAGCTTCCTTTCCTGGCACATGCATCTGTTCCCAACCCTTCGTGCTGCGACGCCACCTCGTTCATGCACACGTTAATACAGACTGCAAGGAGAGAGCTCCTGGAATCACGTGGTTGATTCAATGCTGATTGCTTGGATGAGCAAATGGCTAACAGTTCGATACATTCGATACAAGTGCCATGTCCCTGATCTGATGCATAGTTTGAGCTAATTTGAAGCCTGTTGTTTTGAAATACAAGAAAGTCCATTCAACATGTTGTTTTAGAACAGTAGGGAGGCCAGGATAGGTGTGGTTAATGTTCCCCTACTTTCAGTCTTCTGTAAATTGTTGCAGCATGATGTACTACACCTTGAATCCTTGAGGGATGCCCACTTTCCTATGTAGATGCAGTCAATGCCATACTCTGATGACTTGGCCAGATTTGTTGAAACAAGAAATGAAAAACTTTTGTATACATTGCCAGGCTGCTTTTGACTAGTTATACAGTAGTCTTATGCTAAGTAAGCCAAGGGCTAAAATCTTGTCATCACTACGAAGCTTTAGCAAATACTTGGCAGTTTTCAGTTAGACAAACAATTTGGTGCAAACAACAGTACTGAACTGTGAACCCGGTTCAGGGAGAAAGGAGCCATATGGACATCATCTTTGACAGATGAATAGGTTCAAGGAGATAGGAGCCAAAACACCACAAATTCTGAGAATGTTCCGTCTTAATACATTTCATAAACGTATTGTGTGGCCAGTTTGCTGACGAGGTTACATAGTACAACACAAATGACACCACTAAGGATGTTCTTCAGTGTATAAATCACTGTTAGAGTAATAAACATTGGTCCAGAGAAAGCCATGATTGGCATCGACCCAACAATATGGGCCTCTGGTATACCATCAAAAGATGGGAAACAGCCAAACAGGTTTAACACAAAAGTTTTAAGAGGCGGCGACAATGTTTGCAATGACATGCTACAGCTCATCGCTAGTCTATATAAAATATGCCATTATTGTATGTCACTCACAACACGAAGATATTCTTGTACAAGGTCTTATAAACACAGGAAACTGTCTGTTGTCTACATGAACAGCATGCAAGGACAAAAATCACAAAAATCTACTACAACCACAAAGATTCAAGCATCGGACAATTTAAAGATATAACTGCAGGGGCATGCCAAAGATAAGAGTGAACAAATTGCTCTTCCCATACAGCTGCACTGCGAACTGTTCCTTCCTGGTGTCTTGAAGAATTTGACAGGTTGAAGTCACAACAATAAATATCCGCTTCAGCGTGCATGTGTAGGTTGTATTACTTGATCTGTCAGACAAAATCAAACCTGGAAATCTATAAACTAGGACAACAAACACAACAAAAAAACAAAAGACCTACGTTCCCCAACAAAATTAAATTTCAGCAGGGTCACAACAGAAAATTAAACACCAACATTTTAGAGAATAAGGTTCCAATGTACTACATACCAGATCAAACTCCATGGACTGGGCTTATTTAGCAATCAAAAACTGGTTTGGAAAGTTGAACCGTACATGATTAGGCATCATAGGTAACAATTAACCACCCTACCAACAAACATATAAAAACTTCATGTTTCAGAATATATCACCTGGAACCAAAACAAATCCAGCTTTAAGAGGGTGATTCGAGATTGCTGCCACATATACTGATGCGGGTTAGGTCCCGATCTTCACGGATTTGAGGCGGAGGGGCGATGAACACGAAGAACACAAGAAGAACACAAAGGGAAACAACAAAACAAGGATAACTAGCAAGAAGCAACTCAGCAAGATTCAACTGGTAACAAGCCCCAAGGGTAGCCCCCAATTCTCCTCTCCCAAGCACACCTTACTCTTAGGATTGTTTGTCCAATTGGTCAATCCAAACCAACCCAACCTAGCCACTTCAAGAGGAAAGATTAGCAAGTAGCAAACTACAAGAGGAAGCATTGGTATCCACTAGAGGGATCTTCTCCACAAGGGGATGTCTTTGTTCATCTCCACAAGGGGAGGCCTTGATTCATCTCCATAAGGGGAGGCCATGGTTCATCTCCATAAGAGGAAAGAGACACTTTGAGATGAAGGAGCCTTGCTCTACTCTAATCCCAAATCATAGTCTAACCCTAGATCTAGGAGGGAGGGGGGTATTTATAGTCTTAGTACAAAACGGGTACAGGACGCGCAGTGTCTGGGGGGACCGGCCTAGGCCGGCCAGGAGGCCGGCTGGAGCAGTCGGGGGACCGGCCCTAGAGCCGGCCTAGGCTGGCCTGGAGGCCGGCTGGCGCTGGAGGGGGACCGGCCCTAGAGCCGGCCTAGGCCGGCCTGGAGGCCGGCTGGCTCTGGAGGTAGCCCGGCCCTGGGGCCGGCCCAGGCCGGCTGGCCAGTCTTTGCTGCTTCTTCTCCATCGTCTTGCGTCGTCTCTTGGCCATCTTTCGTGCTTGCTTGGTGATCTTCAAGGTAGTCGTTCCTGAGTATGCACAAGGTATCCGAATGAAGTAGCAAACCATTCAAGGGTGTATCGAGATCACACAAAGCTAGGAGTGAATTCACCTTGTCATGGAGAGCCTTGACTCTAGCTCTTGTCATTGGTCCACTTGGCATGTCATGTGTAGGGCGCACTACATCATCTCCCCCCCCCCCATGGAAAAGAGTCGTCCTCGACTCTTGGTCTTCCTCATCACTTGATGTCCCATAGTATGGGGATAGATCGGTCACATTGAAGGTGTCATGGACCAAGTGCTTGGAGTTGGAGATGTCGATCTTGTAGGCATTATCGTTGATGCGCTTGAGAACCTTGAAAGGTCCGTCTCCACGAGGGTGAAGCTTGGACTTTCTTGCTTCCGGAAAGCGATCCTTACGAAGGTGTAGCCACACAAGGTCTCCTTCGTCAAATATCATGGCACGCTTGTTCTTGTTCATCTTCTTAGCATGTGCTTCATTGTGCTTCTCGAGCGTAGCTCTTGTTTCCTCATGGAGCTTCTTCATGAAATCGGCACGCTTGTCGAAGTCCATGTTAACTTGCTCACGGAGTGGGAGTGGTAGCATGTCAAGCGCGGTGTAGGGTTGTAGCCATAGACGATCTCGAAAGGGGTTCTCTTCGTTGCTCAGTGTAGTGCTCGATTGTAGGCGAACTCGGCGTGTGGGATGCACTCTTCCCAATTCTTCAAGTTTGGCTTGATCAACACACGAAGGAGTGTCGAGAGGCTTCTATTCACCACTTCGGTTTGACCATCCGTTTGAGGGTGGTAGGCGGTGGAGAAGAGTTTCTTGATTCCCATCTTGGCCATCAATGTCTTTCAAAAGTGGCTCACGAACTTGACATCACGATCCAAAATAATGGTCTTGGGCACTCCATGAAGATGGACGATTTCCCTAAAGAACAAAGTAGCAATATGTGAAGCATCGTCGGTCTTGTTGCATGGTATGAAATGTGCCATCTTAGAGAATCGATCAATGACGACAAATATGGAATCCTTGTTTGTTTTAGTGCGTGGGAGGCCTAAGACGAAATCCATAGCAATATCGGACCATGGCTTATGCGGAATGGGCAAAGGAGTATACAAGCCATGAGAGTTTAGAGTTGACTTAGCTTTGAGACATGTTGAACATCGCGAACTAGTCGGTTGATGTCACGGTACATGTGGGGCCAAAAGTAGTTGGTGGTGAGCATAGCAAAGGTCTTGTCGCGTCCAAAATGTCACATGAGCGCTCCTCCATGAGATTCCTTCAAAAGGAGCAAACGAAGAGAAGACTCGGAATGCAAAGTTTGTTAGCCTTAAACAAGAAACCTTGATGCAAATAGTAATCACCAACTCCTTTGTGCTCCGAACATTGAGCAAAAATGTCTCCAAAGAAAGCATCGGAAGCATACAAATCCTTAATCTCATCAAGACCCGAAACACGAATGTCAAGACGTGTAAGTAGGTTGGTCTTGCGGGATAGAGCATCCGCAACCACGTTGTCTTTACCTTTCTTGTATTTGATGACAAAGGTAAAAGACTCAATGAACTCAACCCACTTAGCATGTCTTTTGTTCAAATTAGATTAACTTTTCAAATATTTCAAAGATTCGTGATCCGAATGTATGACAAACTCCTTAGGGCGAAGATAGTGTTGCCAAACATCTAAAACACGAAACAAAGCATACAATTCTTTGTCATAAATGGGGTAGTTTAAGCGAGCTCCATCAAGTTTCTCACTATGGTAAGCGATGGGCCTACCGTTTTGCATAAGAACTCCACCAATTCCCAACCCACTCGCATCACATTCAATTTCAAAAGTTTTCAAAAAATCCGGAAGGGCGAGGAATGGTGCTTCGGTTAACAACCGCTTGAGCTCATTAAAAGCAAAATCCTGCGCATGTCCCCAAGCGAAAGATACATTTTTCTTTGTAAGTTCGTGTAAGGGACAAGCAATTGAGGAAAAATCTTTGATGAACGGCGGTAAAATCCGGCAAAACCAAGGAAGCGTCTCAACTCCTCAAGGGATGTGGGAAAAGGCCAAGTTCGAATAGCTTGTATCTTTGCATCATCAACCTCAACTCCATCGGAAGAAATGACAAAACCCAAGAAGACAAGTTTGTTGGTGGCAAATGTGCACTTAGAAAGATTAGCATAGAGTTTTTCGGTGCGAAGAACCAACAAAACTTGAGACACATGTGAAGTATGTTCTTCCAACGACTTGCTATAAACAAGGATGTCATCAAAGTATACCACCACAAATTTTCCAATGAAAGGACGCAAAACATGATTCATGAGGCGCATAAAAGTGGAGGGTGCGTTGGAAAGACCAAAAGGCACGACAAGCCATTCATAAAGACCAAGCTTGGTTTTAAAGGCGGTCTTCCATTCATCACCTTCACACATCCTTATTTGGTGGTAACCACTCTTAAGCTCAATTTTCGAAAAGATAGAGGAACCGCAAAGCTCATCAAGCATATCATCAAGACGAGGGATAGGATGGCGATACCGCACCATGATGGCGTTGATGGGGCGACAATCCATGCATAGACGAAGAGTGTTGTCGTGCTTGGGCACCAAGATGACGGGCACGGCGCACGGACTCAAGCTCTCGCGGATGAGTCCCATGGCTAGGAGTTCTTGTATTTGCCGCTCAATCTCCTTGGTCTCCTCGGGTTGGTGCGGTACGGTGCGCGGTTCGGTAGCGGTGCGTCGGGAACAAGGTCTATGCGATGCTCGATGCCACGAAGAGGCGGTAGTCCCGGTGGCACTTCTTGCGGGAAGACGTCTTCAAGTTCCTTCAAAAGAGACATTAAAGGAGGAGGAAGGTTTGTAAAGTTGTTAGTCATAGAAACTTCACCCTTGCATATGAGCACATAGTAAAGGGTGGATGGGTTTTCTCTCAACTCCCTCATCTCTCTTTTGGTGGGAAATAGTGTAAGTTTTGTGGGAACTCTCTTTGAAGTGTCACTCCCATTTGGCTTGTGGCTCTCACTCACGTTATGGTGGATCTCTCGCTCACCACTTTTCTCACGAGAAGCTTTCTCTCTCTCAATCCTTTCTTGTGCGGTTGGATGGCGCCGATGATCATTAGGATGGTTGAGCTCATGTTGTGTCCTTGCAAGTGTCTTGGCATTGTCGGCAATGACTTGGCTCGGTGTCATGGGACGGAGGACGAAGGTCTTGTTGTTGTTGTTCTTGAAGCTATAATAATTGGTCCTTCCATCATGCATAGCACTCTTGTCAAATTGCCATGGACGCCCAAGGAGTAGATGACACACTGACATAGGCACAACATCACAATCAACCGTATCTTCATAAGCACCAATCTTGAAGGAGACTTGCACCATGTGTTGTATCTTGATGGCTCCGGAATCACTCAACCACTAGACATGGTATGGGTGTGGGTGCTTCTTGAACTTCAAGTTGAGCTTATCACAAAGTTCTTCCTTGCTCGCTGATGCATGTAAAATGCATACATGAACTTTGCATTATATTACTTGTATTTCCATCATATTTGCATCATATAAGGGTAATATCATTGTTTTATATTGATTTTGGGAATATTCCACAAGTTCCCCTATTTTTCTGGAATTAACCCTGCACAGGCAGAAAACCCTATTTTCTATATTTTGATGTTTCAGGGACCCAAACGACGTCCAAATGACCTGAAACTTTACGAGCATCAGTTTTTGGAAGGAACAAAGCGTAGGAGCGAAGGAAGCGAACAAACGGAGGCCCGAGGCTCAAGATAGGTGGGCCCACATGGCCAGATTCCTTAGCCGCGTGGGACCCCCCATCTGGAGCCTCGAGGCTCCGTTGCCGTCGATCTTTTTTCCAGAAGCTTCGTCTTGACCTAAAACCGACTATAAAATAGTCCCCGAGGCTCTTCGGAAAGGAGCGCCGCAGAAACACAGAAACCACGCAACAGAGACCTGGAGTTGCAGATTGGAGGGGGGAAAACTCTGGCGGGGCGCTGCCGGAGAGGTCTCCACCTCCTCCAACGACTTCTCCACCGTATCCATGATGAAGAGGGAGTAGTCCACCCCTGGACTATGGGTTTGTGGAAGTAACTTATGTATCTCTCTCTCTTGAGCTTCACCAATTAGCACCGTATGAGCTACCGAACATGATTACGGTCATCTATGTAATACCTTTGTGGTGGATCTTCTTATGAGTTAATATATGTTTGAGATTGCAATTGTTTTGTTTCCGTTATGAAAGTAGATGCATATTATGTACCCCGTTCTTGTTTACTTGTTTTGATCAAGCATGTGTATGAGAGCGTGTGTGGGGGAACGTGTGCATTAGATGGAGTAATGGAGGGTGGCTAGTGCGATGAACGTGAGAGAAAGTTCCGCGATCCACTTGGGTGTTTTACCTTACTTTGTTACCTCACTAGGGATAAACAAAAATACCATGTTACCGGAGATGTGGGTGTGACCATGCCACTACTCCATGACTAGATCTAGCATGTTTTTATTTTAACTTCATGTCAAGAAACTTAATGCTATGTTCTGATTTATCTTAATACTAAGGTGTTATGATTTAGTTCGCATCTTGGTGGAGTATAAGAGGGATTAATAACCAAAAGATCTCTATGTTAGGACGTGATGCCCATATGATTAATAACTTGTCATGAAACCTTTTTGTTGCAATCTCATATGTTAACTCTAGTGTTCCATTATCTACCACTTTATTAAAGAGAGAGTACATTTGTGAAACCATGAACCCCGGTTCATTTTTAATCATAAGAAACACCTTTCCAACAACTTTCAAGCATTTTCCATTTTCAGCCATTATTAAATCTGAAAATACAAAAATACTTTTGCATCTTGCATTCACATTATAAACCCAAAAATATCATCCATCATTGCTCCCACCATCCTTGCATATTTATTTATCATCCTTGCATATTTATTTATTGTTTTGTTTTCATATAATTCTCACACCTTGTGCTTGACAACCACTTGGTGAGGTTGAGGGCACAAAACAATTTATTTTGTTTGCAGGTTTCCTAGGGAAGGATAAGAAGATAAAGCATTCACTACTGATTCCCCGAGAGTTCGATATAAACCCTCGAGTCACCTTCGTGGGGAAAACAAGTCTTGCCCATACTACACACTCTGCCATTGGAGTCTCAACCAAACCCATATAAGGGCCATCACTCGCTAAGTTGTGGAAACTTTCACCATCGATGATGACCTTGATGGACTTTCCATTGATGCCCGCTCTTGTTTGAAACAAGTTGCATCTTTGGTCTTCTTCAACGGGAACATTGGTGGTCAAAGTTCTTGTCACAACCAACGAGGGGTTGTTATCGCCATCACAATATATCTCATTTGATTCTTCTTGCACACTTTGCATTGTGGCGACTTTGTTCAAGGCAATGTACTCATCTTCACTCATATATTCATACTCTCCGTTGTCATTGATGATCATGACCTTCTTGTTGGTGCACTCAAAGGATTTGTGCCCTTGTCCTCCGCATTTGTAGCATTGCAAGAGTCTTGTTCCGGACGAAGATCCTTGAGGTGCATTGCTGGATGGAGGTGCCTTCTTGACTTGAGTGGTGGATGTAGAATCTCTTGTCGTGCCTTTTGTACTCGCTTGAGGAAGAGCTTGAGTCGGTGTAGACGTTGATGATGAGGGCTTGTTGGTGAAAAATGCCTTTGTCTTGAGGTATTTGAGCTCTTCAAGCACGTGACGCTCAGCCTTTGTAGCTTGATGTACTAGCTCAACCAAAGACGTATATGGTTGGAACTCCATGATCTTCTTTATTGGATAGTTGAGGCCATTCATGAAGCGAGCCATGGATTGCTCTTCGTACTCGTTGACATTGGCTCTCATCATCGAGATTTCCATCTCCTTATAGTACTCATCAACCGACTTCAACCCTTGCTTCAATTCTTGCAACTTCTTGTACAAGTCGCGAGTGTAGTGGCTTGGTACGAAGCGCTTGTACATTGTTTCTTTCATTTTAACGCAAGTATCGATTGGTTGTTGGTGGTTAGCGATGCGTGCATCTTGGAGTTGTTCCCACCACAAGAGAGCATACTCTTCAAACTCCATCGAGGCTAAGGCAACCTTCTTGTTGTCGGAGAAGCGTTGTATGCGGAAGATCTTATCAACCTTGAGCACCCATGAGAAGTAGGCTTCCGGATCACTAGTGCCGAAGAACTTGGGTATGTCGAAACGAACGTTGTCCAAGTTATCATAGTCGTCGCGATAGGCACCACGTGGGAATGCACGTCCACGTCTCCTTCGATTTAGTCCATCACCATTGCGGTGGCTTGACTCGCTATCACTTGACTCGGAACGTTGTTGTTGGTGAGGATCATGTGGGAGTTCTTGACGAGGACGAGGATCATGGCGAGTATGGTGCTCTTGTTGAGGAATGGGTTGTTCGTTATTGTTCGCATTGTCATGATTTTGATGACGTGGCCTTGGAGGATGACGAGGATGACGTCCTTGTTCATCAAAGTCATTCGCACCCAGTACGCCATTGTCATTAGCCAATGGGTCATGATGATCGCGTTGTTGCGGTGGTGATGATGGTATGCGTTCACGACGTTCATCGTTTTGGTGAGGTTGTTCTTGATGCGCATTGGCATTGTTCGCGTGAGGAGCATGTGGTTGTTCCACGTTATGACGAAGGCATTCATGGGCGTCGCGCCTTGGGTCATGTTGACGTTCTTGTTGCGCATTGGCGTTGTTCACGTGAGGCGAAGGAGGACGGTTTCCGTCATGGCGAAGTCGACCTTGAGGTACTTCTTGTACGACTTGAGCATGACGAACAAGAAGTGCGATGTTGCACGAGGTTGTTGAGGGCTTCGGTCACCCGCTCCAAAGTGTCTTGTTGCGCGTTCATGCGGTCGTTGAAGTTGGCTTCTTGAGCTTGTAGGCGGCGTTCATAGCGGCCTAAGCCATCACGGACAAGGTGTCGAAGACCAACGAACTCGGTTTGGGTGACATAGCCATGATCACCTCGAAGTCCACCGTGGATTTCATCGTCCCAGCTTGAGCTTCTGTTTGTATTTCCCCTAAACATTTTCTCAAGAACAAGTGAGATAGTTGGCAAAGTAAGAACCAAGACAAACTATATCCCAAGTATAATGCGGCTTGCGAGGAGAGAATCCGGTTCTAACACCCAACACACACACTTATGAGGATAGGAAGGTATGAAGTGGCAACAGAAATCAAGCAAACTCGGCGAAAAGCGTATTGTCAAAGGTAGAGAAAATCCACAATGATCAAGTTACCAAAGAAACTCCAACCACAAAGTATCAAGAAACACACACAAAAGCGAATGATGAGGTTGTGCGACCAAAGGGCGAGCACTCGAAGATAGGCAACCTAGCGAAAACTACGTGCTCAAGTGTCACCACAACTCATGAAGGACGCTTGCTCAATTGCTTTGAGTGGGCAACGGATTTGCACAAGTGTCAAACTCTCACACTCACTTTGGCGGTTCAAGCTTTGTCGCAACCTACAAGAGATGATACTAGGCACCACTTGATTTTTTTTGACGATGATTCCTTCAACTTTTGCTAGTGTCAAGATCGCTACACAATACACACTCGCCAATACATTAAGACAATCACTCGAATCAACACAAGTGCAATGCCCTGCAATATTAAAGAGCTAGTCCGGTAGGACAAGGTACGCGAAAGGAAGAAGGTTTCACAACGGATTACAATGTCAGGGAAGTGTCGAGTCCTTGGTGTCGTCTTTGCTGCGGGAGCTTGTCGATGTTGTAGACGTTGCACACACCGGAAAATGACTCAAACAACAAGGGAGAAATGCCAAAACGAACCGAGGAAAAGGAAAGAAAACGCAACCGGCCTGGGGGCCGGCCTGGGCCGGCTGGGGGCCGGTTGGCTCGGGTTCCTGGCCGGCCTGTGGCCCGGTCTGGGCCGGCTGTGGGGTCGGCTGTGCTGGAGCTCGAAAATCCATGAATTTTGGACGGAAAAGCGACGCGAAAAACCTCGATTTCGTGGGAAATTGGCAAAATTAAGGCTAGGGAACGCAAACAAGGGTGGAGGGGGTCCTAAAGCAACAGATCCATGGATCAAAACTACCAAAAACTCATCAAATCGACCAAATCGCTCGAATCCCCAAATGACTATTTTTGGTGGAAATTTTCGAATTCCTTAAAAACAAAGAAAAATTTGGTGGATTTGTGGGGGAAACAAGATCAAATCCGTGGCAACCTTTGCTCTGATACCATATGATGCGGGTTAGGTCCCGATCTTCACGGATTTGAGGCGGAGGGGCGATGAACACGAAGAACACAAGAAGAACACAAAGGGGAAAACAACAAAACAAGGATAACTAGCAAGAAGCAACTCAGTAGGATTCAACTGGTAACAAGCCCCAAGGGTAGCCCCCAATTCTCCTCTCCCAAGCACACCTTACTCTTAGGATTGTTTGTCCAATTGTCAATCCAAACCAACCCAACCTAGCCACTTCAAGAGGAAAGATTAACAAGTAGCAAACTACAAGAGGAAGCCTTGGTATCCACTAGAGGGATCTTCTCCACAAGGGGAGGTCTTGGTTCATCTCCACAAGGGGAGGCCTTGATTCATCTCCACAAGGGGAGGCCATGGTTCATCTCCATAGGAGGAAACAGACACTTTGAGATGAAGGAGCCTTGCTGTAACAGCCCAAAGTTTGAAAACCTAAAAACCCGAGTAAAATTTTCGCTTTTGTGTTGCATTGCATCATGGCATCCATATTAAGTTGCTAAACAACACACAATTTGGGTTTGACAGCATTGGAGAACAAAATGCTAAACTTGTTTAAACAAAATCTCAAATCAAGGAAGGCACTCAACTTGCAAAACAAAATACTTTGACTTCTTATAGTTGTCAAGGAAGTTCCAAGGGTTGAAAACAATGTTTTGCAATTGCTATAAATATTACAAAAGGGCAACATTTTGGAATTTAGCAAAATGCTTATTTTTGAACCTATGAACAAAAGTTGGTCAAAACAATTTATTTATAAACCCCAATTTTTGTGGAGCAACTACATGACCAGGGGAGCATCTCCAAATTATTTCATAAATTTTGGAAGTGTTTAAGTTGCTCAATAAAATCTTTTGAATTGCTGCTGTTTTTTTTAAAAGGAAACAGAGGGACCAATCTGTGCTGGAAGGAAAACTGCCAGGGGGCTAATTGAAAAATTGTCGTCTTCCTCACTGTTGCGACCGAGCTCGAGCTCGCGCCGAACCAGCTCGGTGCTGTGCCCTCCTCTGCTCCCCCTGGACCGCGTGAAGAGAAGAGCAGCACACCGTGACCGCCCTCCGCTCTCTCCCCCGATTCTCTCCCCATTTTCCTATCCCTCTGCTCCCCCACGAGCCGACGAACCCTAGCTCGAGCTTCCGCCTTCGCCGACGCATCGCCACCGCTGCGGGCTTCCCCGAGGCAAGCCGAGGCCACCCCGAGCTCCGCCAACCTCCCCTCTGCCTCCCTGTCAACGCGTGCAAGCTGGGAAGGCCGGGAACCGCCGAATTGCTCCATCGTCTTCATCGACGGCCGCCGCTCCTCTTCGCACGCCGCCGTCGATTCGGGGCCTTTCAACAACAATCCGGGGCACAACCCACAATGGGATTGGGGGCTCCCGAACGGCTTTCAACAACAATCCGAGGCACAACCCACAAAGGGCTTGGGGGCTCCCGAACGGCTTCAAGTGACCACACAAGGGTCCAACCACCACACAGGCGTCTAGGGCCCGAAGACCCAAGAGTAACAAGTTCACAAGATTTCAACTTCCACGAATCCTCGTGGAGAGCACACCGATGCACCAAATGCAAAAGGCAAGAGCACAAGTGCTCAAGTCCTCCACTCTCAAATTCCAACAAAGCAACAAATGCTTATGGGGGAATAAGAGAGGAAGAACAAAGAGGAGAACCACTCAAGAACTCCAAGAACTAGATCCACTAGGTTCCCCTCACTTAGAGGAGATATTGATTGGTGGAAATGTAGATCTAGGTCTTCTCCTTCAATCCTCCAAAGATCAAAGAGTATGGTTGGAGGGATTGGGAGATATCAAGGAAATGAGCTTGCAACAATGGAAGAGAGAGAAAGCAAAGGTTGCTGGGCTCAGCTAGCTGGCTGGAGGAAGGTGGAGGGGTATTTATACCCCTCCCAGAAAAGTAGCCGTTGCAGCTAGATTCACACCGGAGTTTCCGGCCAAAGTGGCCGGAGACTCCGGCCCCCTGGGGACGGAAACTCCGGCCCCCACCAGGGGGTGAACCATTTCCAGACGAGAAAAGCACAGGCATAAACTCCGGCCCTTGGGACCGGAAACTCCGGCCTGGGGCGGATACTCCGGCCTATTGGGCCGGAAACTCCGGCCCCCACCAGGGGCTGAACAAGAAAACACTCTCGAGGAAAACCAAGGACCGGAGACTCCGGTCCAGAAGACCGGAGACTCCGGCCAGAAAGCAGTGAAACTGCAAAGCCTGAAATGCAATAACTTTCTCGTATGAACTCCAAATCAGGTGAATCCAATTGCGTTGGAAAGGTAACGACGAGTGTTATCACACATGGGAAGGTGTGGACCCTAACTCGAAGGTGGACCGGTAATATTTCCAACACGAAAACGCAACAAGTTTTCAATAAGAAATCCGTTTTCGAAGAACTTGGGCTTGTCATGAAGATCACGACAAGCACCAAAACCCAACAAGGAGAAAAGCCAAATAAGAACCAAGAAAGATGATATGCCAAGTATGCAAAGGTATGAGCTCTCCACAAAGATGAGATCAAGTTACTCACTTGAGAACCCCTCTTGATAGTACGCCGTCTATCCTAAAACCCGGTCTCCCACTAACAACATGAGACCGGTAAAATAGAAAACCTATCAAGATCATACCTTTGCCTTGCGCATTCCACTTGAGCTCGATGATGACGATCTTGACTCTCTCAAGTTGGAACACCTTTCTTGATTGTGCTTGCTAGCACATGCTTGATGAAGACTTCTCCAAATGCTCCCCCATACTCCATTATGGGAAAGCCTCGCTAAGCTCCGTCTTCATGTCTCCTTTGCACTTCATCTTCTACACATGACCATTCTTCATATAAACCCTTAAATAGAGCATTGGTCATCATGCCATCTTTAAGAGTCCAACACATGAACTCCAGTGGACAAGATCTATAAGAATATCTCAATGTAAACATTAGTCC
The DNA here is from genome assembly GCA_947311845.1 of Poa pratensis. Lineage (NCBI taxonomy): Eukaryota > Viridiplantae > Streptophyta > Magnoliopsida > Poales > Poaceae > Poa > Poa pratensis. The sequence continues at coordinate 118,071,032 of CAMZMU010000052.1, forward strand.
ATAAGGAGTGTCATTAATTACCAAAACCACACATGGGGGCAACCATGCACTTTCACCTCTGCCTCCCTGTCAACGCGTGCAAGCTGGGAAGGCCGGGAACCGCCGAATTGCTCCGTCGTCTTCATCGACGGCCGCCGCTCCTCTTCGCACGCCGCCGTCGATTCAGACCTCCCCGCGCCTCGCCGTCGGCACCTACGCATTCGTGGTGAGCCCTTGGCCCGTGCTGGGCCTTCCCTCTCCTCCTAGCGCCTCTAGCCGCCGTGATGTTCGCCGGAATCCACGCCGTAGTCGCCGCGGTTCGTCGCCACAGCTCGCTCGCCCGGCCGTGGCATCGGCTTAGCCGGGCTGCAGACCGATCGCCTCGGGCCCATGACCGGCCTGTGGACCGGCCCAGACCGGGCTGCAGACCGGAGCCCTCTGGAGCAAGGCCGGCCTCTGAACCGGCCCAGCCGGGCTGGAGGCCGGGCTGCCTGTTTTTTTTTTTTGAGGAGTTTATTTTTCCTTTTTCTCCCTTCTAGCGTATGATCCCCGCTCCTCCCTCTCGCTATTTAGGACATCGACACCGATGATTCAACTACTTCCTCCATCTCTCTCGAATCCGAGGAAATAACTTTAATAGTTGTTGAAAATAAATTAATGAAAAGCATATTGAAAAGAGGGAAATTAAAAATGCAATAACTTTTTATCCGGACTTCAGAAAATTGTGCTCGTTATACCTAAATGCTCAGAAAAACATGAGTGATCCAGAATCATCATCATCATGCATAATTGCTCACAATTACAATAATGTGCTCTAGTAGTAATTATAATCACTAAGTTTAAATATGGGGTTTATTCCAAATAATGCAATAAATATAATGGGGACCCCATTTAACTTGTTGATCATGTTCAATGCTTCTAGGGTGCATCTAAAATGTCATATAATCATTTTTGTATGCATTGCACAATTGCCATGTGTTGATTGTTGTTTTTGCTTTCCGGTGTTGTTTGCTCTCCGGTAGATCACGAGTTCGGAGTTGAGCATCATTACTCCGACGAGCAGTTTGACTCCTCCGCTCAACAAGGCAAGCGTAATCCCCCCTCTGAGCATGTCTTATCCTATTTTCCGCAAATATTTTCTCCACTATAATATTGCATGCGGTTCCAAATGTCAATTTATTGGATTAGAGTATCCTATAGTTGCATTAAGTTTCCGATGCCAATACCTGTTCCCCTCCTATTAACCATAGGTGTGTATTGTTGGCCTGAGCTACTTAACTATGCTATGTTGATGCTTAGCCATGCCTAGTAAATGTTTATCTGTACGATGGATGGTTGATGTTGGAAACAGGTGTTGAGATGAGAATGATGGTGGAGAATTGTGGTGACGGATAATAAAATGCTTAAAGGTGGGGATGAGAGGCCACATGGGATGTGGTGGGTTGTCTCGTTCTCACCGCCTAAGTGCGAGTTCTCGCCTACGAGCCAAGTTGAGCGTGCAACCATGCGTGGGCATATGGAACCTCGTCGACCGACTAACTTGTGGCGGACTAGCCGAGGGTCCTCTAGTTTGGCTTTCCATTTGCGCGTGCGTTGAAGATGGTGGCCTAGACTGAGATGAGGACGGTGGTGTCAGGAAAATAAGTGGCCGCGGGACAGGGTGCTGGAGGTACCTCTTGTCCTACCGCCACTGATGATCCTGGGTTAGTCTTAAGCGAGGTAAAGGTCATAGCCGCTCCCACCCAGCCGGCTTTCCCCGGAAGAGAGCTAAGAGCTAGGCAATGGGCCGGACGGTACGCATGGATAAGAAGCTGGGAGGTCCCTCGGGAACCTGGCAACTTTCACATTGTACACCCCTGCAGGGATAAATCTTTTCGAAAAGCCGTGTCCGCGGTTATGGACGACTTGGTGACGGATTCAGAGATCATAGACTAACTTTAACAGAATGATTAAAAACTGGGTACTAGAGGTACCACTCAAGATTGTAAGGTGAGCTTCCTCGAGGGTGATTCGGGGAGGTGCCTTTGATGAACAGGTACAGTGGTTGATGTTGGTTGATGATGAGAGGTGATGAAAGAAAGAGTACTTCTTACCTCTTTTACAAATATTCTGATTAGTCGATGCCTTGAGTTATGTTTTCATAAATAAAATCAGCTTTATGCAAAACAACCATATAACTTTGAAAGCCTCATCGAGCTAAAGCTCTATATATAATCTTGCGAGTTCGTCGAACTCAACGTCGTTTGTTTTGTTTCAGAGGAGGACTTCACCGACCTCGAAGGTGGGTTCTTTGTGGACGTCGACGAGTAGTCTGGGGTTCCCAGGTGGCAGCTTGGGACATCCCGGAACAGATGGCGCTGGATGTTTATCTGTAGGCCTCTTAGGCCATATTTGGATCTTGTTGTTTAGAACAACTTAATTCGCTTCCGCATGTTGTAATGTTGGGTCTGTGACCTCTGGTTGTCATTTGCTATCTTTTTCTGTTATAAGAGTTGAACTATATGCTTTGTGTTGTAGAGTCTGTGATGTGCCAGTTGTTCCACAAGTCTTGGTCTCTCTATTATGCATTGAGGGTTGTGCCTGTGTTAAGGCATCAATCGGGGTGTTGCGTTGCCGATGATCCATTCCGAGCAACGCCTGCCAAAGGTTTTGGCCAGGGATTGGTAAACCCGTAACCTCCGGTTGTATCGCTTAACCGGTGACACACAGCATCACTGTATAACAGTCTGGTCAGGGCGCCACACTTGCTCTACTCTAATCCCAAATCATAGTCTAACCCTAGATCTAGGAGGGAGGGGGTATTTATAGTCTTAGTACAAAACGGGTACATGACGCGCAGTGTCTGGGGGGACCGGCCTGGGGACCGGCCTAGGCTGGCCAGGAGGCCGGCTGGCGCTGGTGGAGGACCGGCCCTGGAGCCGGCCTAGGCCGGCTGGCGCTGGAGGGGGACCGGCCCTGGAGCCGGCCTAGGCTGCCCTGGAGGCCGGCTGGCTCTGGAGGTAGCCCGGCCCTGGGCCCGGCTGGCCAGTCTTCGCTGCTTCTTCTCCATCGTCTTGCGTCGTCTCTTGGCCATCTTCCGTGCTTGCTTGGTGATCTTCAAGGTAGTCGTTCCTGAGTATGCACAAGGTATTCGAATGAAGTAGCAAACCATTCAAGGGTGTATCGAGATCACACAAAGCTGGGAGTGAAATCACCTTGTCATGGAGAGTCTTGACTCTAGCTCTTGTCATTGGTCCACTTGGCATATCATGTGTAGGACGCACTACATCATATACTTTATAGCAAAACTCGTGAAAACAGAGGATACACATACAAAAAGCTAATCGAACTCAGCAAGAAGAAATCGAGCCGCTCGTCCTAATTATTTTCAAACCATCTTTCAGATCAGATATCTATCTATTATATTATTAAGACAACAAACATTGAACGGCTCAGATTTGACATGATTTAACGCTTAAAAGGAACGGTTGAGATTTATAAAGAAAAGTTAAGACAGATCCGCGTATATTGGGGTCAATCCAGAGATCCTGCGGCTAATACATCAGACATAATCGATCACGCCTCCCTTTCTGGCACGTAAGACATGTGCGTCAGATTGGAAACTGCATGGAAGCGGAAAAAAAAAAAGAATTAGCAATCCCATCGTGGAGGATATCTGCATGCGTTCCGTAATGATCACAAGCGGCAAACGGCACATACACAGTCCTGCACAAATATGCATTGTACGTGGACTCTTTTGTAGGTTTCCAATTCAAGTACGATTGCTAGCACCCTCAAAATAAAACAACTGGTTGCAATCAATTGGTGCAGTGCGGACTGGCGATTCTTTGTGCCACGGCCGGGCAGCATGGCACCTACGCATGTATATCCCTTCTTGATTTTCCTATAATTATTTTGTTGCAATCGCAACTCTGCTCCGTTATGTATCGTCAACCACTTCTTTCGACCCCTTCCCAGATGTGTGACAGTGTGAGACATAATAATCGCTAATTCTCCAATGCAGACGGAAAACCCTAGATAGAATGATGTTGTTCGAGTTCTCCACGGAAGTCTTCCTAGCGGTCGCGGATGGAAAACCTACGGCAACAATTGCAGGTTGGGAGAGATATTCCAAGAGTGAATATGGTGGATGCTCAATTGCTCATGTTGCGGCAGGTGACAAAGGCGTTGTATTTCTGATTTGGTCCCGATTGACTCCTACTAGCCTATGTGAGCTGCAGTTCAGAAAAAAAACTATGCAAGCTGGATATCGCTTATATTGCTTCGTCGTCATGTAGTTTCCGGCATCCTCGGTAGATGCAAAGTCGTCAAGATTGTCCACGCTTCTATGTAGCATCTGGCCCTCTCTACTCACCTAACCAGGTATCGCAGATCTCATGGCGATCAATATTTTATCCACTCCCAAGTCAGCTCGGTGTGCTGATTTGATCAGGGAAAGCCGACACTAGGAAACATGGCGATCTACTTCCTCCGTTCGGAAAAGGATGTCACGAAAATGAACTATGATAGACCATTTTCGTGACATCCTTTTCCGAACGGAGGGAGTACATGTTTGGTCATCACCTTGCAAAAATTTGTTGGTGCACGCCCGGTATAAAAAATCTTCCAGAGTTGTATGTCCGTGCACCCAGTGCAAGTTCTAGGATAAATTTCACTCTATACTTGATCTAATACACTGATAGTTTGGAATATTTTGTTTTACCTAATAATATGATTTCGTTAACCAAATCTATTACATATTATGAGTGTATTACAAGCTACGAGGAAGACGATTTTCTCTGTCTGCAGATTATCGGTGGCGATCGTGATATTCTGTGAAAGAAGATGATTTCTCCGACCGTCCGACTTACTTTCTTTGGCTTCCATGTTTGGCTTTCACGCCCCATTGACACTTCTTAATTAGGCGGTTGTGTCTCGCCAGCAGCATACATGACCGACGTTGACTCCGGTGCCAAAATTTATTAGCTACCACGCTTCATTTACACCAGCGATTTGGAGCAATATGCAAGTTGAAGATGTTTGTTCATGGAATGGGCCGCCATATATAAGAACAAGATTACAAAAGAACACAAATCTTCATATAATACTGGGATCAACTAAATCCTGGAGAGTTTAGCACCTCAATCCGGTACGTCTTATTTGTTTTTTGAACAAAAGGTATATATTGTATATCAGGTAGTAGTTTCTAGGCTATATATCTTTGTTGTTGGTAAGATATACGCATGTATCTTGATTACATAGATGAGATATGCGATCAAGTATGCATATTACTTAAACAGAAACGTAATTAACTTTTCCTTACAGAATCCACTTGATTAAGAATCAATGAATTCATTGTGTTTAAGTGCAAATCCTAAAATCTTAGGCCTATAAGCAGTTGAGAATATTTTTTCACAAGGTTTCATACAGTAAAGATAGATTTTACTAACTCACTGTTTGCATCAACGCTATATAAACAAAAGAGGATTCACTATGTTTTTTTTCGATGCAATGAGATTTTATTAACTCTAAATTGTTTACACCTGACATCCTAAGGCTTTACTCCATCGATCGCTGATATGTATTTAGGGATATGTATGCTGAAAACTACGCCACATAGGTTCAAGTCACCATGGTCTAAAATGTAAGTTTATATTTGTACTACTACATGCATAAATCCATGTGAATGTAGAAACTGCAAAACTTGACAGAAGTTCATATAGATTTTTTGTGCAAGAAAATTCATATAGGATTTAATTAATAGTTGTATTTATATAGCAAATTCCATTATTCCATACATCATTACTAAAATAAAAGTAGTTTAGATGTCTATTTGACCATCAGTTTTAGAATAAGATTATCAACATGCGCATGTTGCTTACACATGCATGCCATCGAGTGTGTAGTAACTTAGGCCAGGACAAATAGAGTATGCATGAGGGAATATATGGATGAGTTGATTCCTTAATGTGTAATAATGGTCGCCAAAAGCGATAGAGAAATGTTACATATAAATAATCAAACAGAATATACATGTAGGAAACAGCACGCGTCAAATCGGGTATATGGATAGTTGGTGTGTCGATGGCAGTGTACTTCATATGCTCAAGTGGACATATAATATACCGATAAAGGAAGCATAAAAGAGTTTTGCTACAAAACTACAGGTTACCATAAGTAAGGACAAATTATGAAAAAAAATGTAACGCTTAAATGTTTTAGCATTCCAGAGTAGTGATCGTTACATTGCCTTGGAAAGACACGTGAAAAATAAATAGGTTAACATGAACATGAGCGCAAGCACGTAGAGGAAAGGAATGTGAGTAATTAAAACGAAATTGATGAATCATAGAGGAATAAATCATAAATTTTAAGCACAAGCCATCGATTTAATTTTGGTTCCTAGAAAGACTAACAGAAGGAAAGGTAGACAACAGGGATGAGAAGTTGAAGACAAAACTAGGTATTCATAAGGTAAAACTATAATCCTGCTGGCATGCAACAGGCAGATCTTCTATGTATATTTAGAACTGTACCAGACACTAATGTAGCAATGCATTGAGCTAAATAATAATTTTTGGAGAGACTGGTACAAAAATTCATATCGCATATCATATCTGATAAACCTTGCCGCGCAAATGCGCGGGCCACCCAGCTAGTTCTCTACTAATCAACCCAACAAAACAAGTTCAAAAATGCCATCATACATGTCTTTCAAATCTTCTAATTCGTCATCCGCTGAACCAAACAAAACCTCATTTGAATTGAGCTCTCTGAGCTCCAATTATTTGTTCCAAGTTACTTTAAGCAAAATTCCATGTGGAAAAGCAACGGTCATATCATAGCTGGTAGAACAATGGAAGTATATCATTCTCCTGCAACAATTTCAAAACAGAACTATGGTGTAACCTCAAGATCCAGTAGCACTTACCATAGGTTGGTAGGTTACCAAATCGATAAATTAACAGCCAGCCCAATATGGATAAATTGATGACATATCGTCAGGAGTTTAGAGTATATTCCTGCAAGTCATCAACTCAACACATACATAAATTTATCAGCTACCAAATACAGTATAAATTAGTAGCACAACAATAAGGGGGAATGAATTTCTTCCTGTGAGGCTATAACAAAGCATTTGGCATCATGAGTAAGGTCTATGAAGCAGAAAACGAACAATGAGCTACCAAAAAAAGATTATCAAAACACTTCAGAAGTAACAACAAAAAATATAAGCTCAATCACAGCACATTTAATCAAATTCATAGATTCCATTCAGAACTGAGGACGTCAATACATCAAGTTAGGCCAACATGGTAAACATAATAGACCTTCACATCCATGTTTCAATCTCTCACAGTTAAACTTCAGGAAGCATTTTCACTGCACAAGCAGTAGGATAAGCATCTGCAAGCCCAGAAGCACACTCATCGACGGTCAAGGTACTTCTTTACAAATTTCTCATGGGTTAAGGAAAATACGGAGTACAAGTCAATGTCTCTCTTGACCAGCCCCTTCGCCTTCAGAACATGTATGACAAAATGCCGTGGGATCATCCGCCTCTCCAAGCTGTAGGTGAGAATGGCCGGCCTGTTCACGACGTATGAAGGCTCTAACCCAAACTCCATCCTCAGGAACTCCACCCTGTGGCTTAGACTTACCTCTGATAGACTGAGAATGCTTGGCCACCTGCGTACGGCTAGCTTGGCCTCCGAGTATCCAAGAGCCATCTCCAGCGACTCCAATTTTGCAGTAATCCTCTGAGGCCTTTGGCCGCAGACGGCCAATAGGGCGCTCTTGAACATCCCGGAGCAGCGGCTCACGCCTAGCCTCTCAATACATGCCACCATTTCCTTGACATGCTCTAAATTATTTGTGAGCCGATTGCCGGTACGCCCACGCGCATAGAGGTGGGCAATATCGTCACAAGTCAGTTCGCACTGCCGCAGGAATGCAATGTTGAGCTTAACAGTGTTGACGTTCCTTGTGAGGAGGCAGTAGTTACCCTTGATGGCGGCCTCCACCTTGTCGTAGGAGCCCAGCAAGGAGAGATATAACGGGAGGCGGGATATCCGGGCGGGGCTGACAAAGATAGAGGGCGCGATGGTCAAGAGGCGGGAGATCTGGGGAGGGGAGAGGCCCATGTCCAGGAGCTGAGCCACGCGGGGGGTTAGGGTTTTGTCGACACTGGAGCAGAGGATCCGCGGGTAGGCGGCAACCGCCGAGGCGATGTCGGCTTGGGCGAATCCGGCGTCGGCGAGGAATGCGCGGACGGCGTCGGCATTACCAGGTGACTTGAGGTGGGAGAGGTATTTGGAGGCCCTGACCGCTCGCGCTGGTGCGAGGCCGCAAGAGGAGACGAGGTAGTCCTCGACAACGAACTGGGCGAGGGGTGCGGCGGTGGCGGCGGTCACGGCGGTGGAGAGAGGCGGCAGCACGGGAGGCGGCTCGGAGGGCGATGAGGTTGCTACAGAGGCGGAGCATCGCGCTGGCCGCTCCTCTCGAGCTCGCCTGCCTTTTGTGTTCGCACTTGCAAGTCTCGCTGGCTGCAGACGCAGCAATGCCATTCTCTGCTTTTCAAGAGCATCTCCAACTATGGCCTCAAATCTCTCCCAAAATCCCGGCGCGGACTAGTTTTGGACCGAAAACCATCACCCAACCATCCACCTCATAGTCAGGCCAAACGTCCGGGCAGTCTGTCAAACCCCAAAGACAGACCATATGTGGGGAGGGTTTTAGGCCGCCCGGACGCCTCTGCCATGTCGGAGCTAGCAACGCGGACCTACACATTTTCCCACTAGATCAGACGGAAACCCTTGCTTCTCCCTCTTCTTCCTCCACTTTGTCCACTTTCGCCATACCTCTCTGCTCCGCTGCCGTCCCCTTCGTGTAACCGCCGCCGCCCCAAAGCTACAGCGTGAGCATCCAAGTCCTTCGCGGTCGTCGAAATCCATCGTCGGAAGAACCTCGCCTGGACACTCCGCTTCCGTTACGTTTTGCATCGCCCGACATCCACCTCGCTCTCAAAGTGTTTGTGCAAATGCCGGAGCTGGTTTTGATTGGGTGTTCATGTATGTAGCCATGGATTCTTCGTCCGACGAGGAGTACGATTGCTCGGCCATGGATGAGTTTGTTTACAACGAGTTCATCGATGGGTCTAGCGACGATAACATGTCTGAGGACGGAGACGAGGTGGCCGCAATGTCCATGCTAAGCATTCAAGAGGAGTAGGAGAAGAAGGAGGAGCATGTACTGAACTTCTGAGGATCGATCAAGGGGAGGATCACGGTGGCCCGTAACCGGCTCAAAGGCGCTCGAGATCTCTATGACGATTATTTCATCCGTCCTAATCCAGTCTTTCATGAGGGGGTTTTCCGGCGTCGGTTCCGGATGAGCTCAAGACTGTATGCGTGCATAGAGGAGGAAGTAACTAATTATGATGATTACTTCAAGTTGAGGTATGATTGCTGCGGAAAACAATCTTTCTCCCCTATGCAGAAATGCACCACAACTTTGAGAATGCTTGCCTATGGAAAAGCCGCGGATGTTATTGATGAGTATGTCCGGATGGGAGAGAGTACATGCATTGAGGCCATGGTGAGATTTGCATATGCCGTGGTGAAGGTGTTTGTAGTGGAATATCTGAGAGAACCTAATGCCGAGGACACCGAAAGGCTTATGGCCATTAGAGAGGCAAGAGGATTTTCAGGTATGCTAGGTTCAGTTGACTGCATGAATTGGCAATGGAAAAACTATCCAACGGGGTTGCGTGGGCTGTACCAAGGTCACAACAAAGAGGCAACAATCGTACTTGAATCTGTGGCATCTCAGGACTTGTGGATTTGGCATGCGTTTTTTGGTTCCCACAACGACATCAATGTGCTTCAGCGTTCTCCTCTGTTCAAGAGACTCTGTGATGGGATGCTCCACCATGCAACTACACAGTCAACGGGCACGACTATACCATGGGATACTATCTTGCAGATGGTCTATCCTCAGTGGGCGGCATTTGTGAAGACGATAAGCAATCCTTTTGGTAACAAAAAATGCCAATTTGCAGCTGGACATGAGGCTGTTAGGAAAGATGTTGAGAGGGCATTTCGAGTGCTGCAAGCTTATTGGGGTGTAGTCTGTGGAGCCGCACTGATGTGAGATCCGGAGACTGGCAGGTCATGACTTGTTGTGTAATTTTGCACAACATGATTGTGGAGGATGAGGGAGAAGGGGTTGCTCGCACAAATGATTTTGAGAAGCCAGGAGTGCATGTCCACCTACCTGACAAGATGCGCAACATGTTATCAACTTCCTTGAGATGCATCGACAGCTTCGAGATGAACAAGTGCACACCCAACTGCTCAATGATCTGGTGGAGCATATATATGTCTTCATGAAAAATCAGTGAATTTCCACTTGCACTATGCATTCCGAATAATTTGAACTATTTGTATTATTAAGCTACAATTTTATGTCTTGTAATAAGTAGATTTGAACTATTTATTTACAATTGAAACTAGTTCTACGATCGTCGTGCATGGCTTGCATGTATTTGGCTTTCAAGATTTGAACATGATGGTTGTAACACACCTCATTTGGGGTTTGTCCGGGCCGTGTTCGCGGACACGTCCGGACGTGTCCGCGGACAGTTTGAGGTTCGATTTTGAGGGTTACGGTTGGAGATGCTCTAACTCTTCTTTTCTTGTGTGTAAGCCCGATCACACAATATGGGGGAATTTTATTTTTTTTGCCCCACTTTACCTAGTACTCCCTTTGTTTCTATATATAAAATGTTTTAGCTTTTCTTTCTAGATTCATATGTATCTAAATGTATCTAGACACATTTTAATGTGTAGGTTCACCCATTTTCGTTTGCATCTAGTCGACATGTAAAATATCTAAAACATCTTATACAAGTATCCGAGGAAGTAGCATCTAGTGTAATTTGCTATTCCCTCCATTTCACAATATAAGCCTTTTTAGCAACCTAGTTTTACCTTGCTAAGAAGGCTTATATTGTGGAACAGAGGGAATATGTAGCACCTATCGGTGTGGTGGCAAGTGATGAACTTAATTTCTAATTTGAAGATGCCAGGAAAGCAGGATGCTCTAACAAGCAAAAAAAGCCCACCAGAACATGGCTTCAACCTCGAATTATCCACCATAAACCACAGACAATACCATAAACGCTGTGGGCAAATTTCTTGGTAAATCTTCCGTGTTCCTTTGAGAAATGCGCAGCCAACATTTCCAAGTTCCATCACAAACCCAAGAAAAGTTGTTGGCTTGTCTACCTGCACGATGTACATAACCATTTTCCCATCCACGGGAACTACAAGAAAGTAACACAACATTGCCGAGTCATTAACCAACGATTGCGCCCATCATTTCAAGCCTGAGTAAACTGCAATTCACCGTGCAACTTCTTAAAGACTCTTGAACAGTTTTCATAAAGCTACGGTAGTGAATGTACAGAAGGGAAACAAGAACCATGCCATTGTCTGATAAAATGTGCATGACACACAGACCATCAATCATGTTACAACCCCGGATTTCACCTCTGGGCTCCTCCAGTAGGGTCATACGTTGCAGTATAGGGAGCTGGTGGTGCCTGACCCGTACTAGCAGCTCCACTGCTTGCCTGAACTGGCCCAGCAGGATATCCCGTGCTAGCAACCGCACCATATGCGTTTGTGCCATCAGTAGCTGCGCCACTAGCAGTTGGGTGCTGAGGTGCAGCGTACACACCAGGATAACCAGGTTGTGCATAACCCGCAACTGGATAGCCAGAGTAGGCAGCATAAGCGTTAGCATGCATCTGGTAAGCAGCATCATAAGCCGAAGGGTAAGCATATGCTCCAGCTTGCGGGTTTCCTTGCTGGTATGCACCAGCTTGTGGGTTTCCTTGCTGGTACGCCGCAGCTTGCTGGTTTCCTTGCTGGTATGCCGCAGCTTGGGGGGTTCCTTGCTGGTATCCTGCAGATTGGGGGGTTCCTTGCTGATATGCCGCCGCTTGGGGGTTCCTTGCTGATATGCCGCCACTTGAGGAGTTCCTTGCTGATATGCAGAGGGGTGACTGGCATATGCATTTGCATATGGATTTGTGGCTGCTGACGCCGCTGCAGCTTGCGCTGTCCCAGGCTGTGGGGCTGTCACATGTGCTCCTGCTTTTTTGGAAAATCAGATGCAATTAAAGCATCAGAGTGTCATTCAACTTGAGAGGAGCAAAGTATGCATACATATGCATCTCAATATGCGGATGCAGAGAAATGCACAAGTCAATCACAAACACCGGTAAATAAAGCATGCCAGCTAGAATTATGCTGTAATCCTTGCATGTCATGCGTTTAGTGATTTCATGCACTGTAACTTCCCATGACTTTAGCCGTTCAGAGGACAGTTCAAATCTGTTTAATGAGCCTACTTGTAAGCTTCCTGATCTAGTGTCATGAAATCTGCAGGTAAGATAACTGCAAAATATATTTGGCAGATCTTATAACAAGGCACCTACCTTAAGCACATGAACTATTAGAAGCAAGTTAACCAGTTTGTTGCATTACATCAAACAGTTTCTATGGTGGTAAGTTTCCTGACTCGTCTACTTTGACATAACACAGAAGAAAGAACCACAAAACACATGTACATAGGCATGATAATATACAATCTGCGGTCTCTGGTCCAAGCAGAGAAAAGGCGCAGGTACAAACTGCTCAAATGGTAAAAAGAGTAACAACAAAAACTAGTGGGATCTACTATGTACATAATGACTCGACTACTTCGGCAAAAATAATATAACAGAAGGACACAAAACACATGTACGTAGACATGGCAATACCAATTTGTGACTCTCCACGGAAACAGCCCAACCTGGTTCAACCTATGCCATACGTGTTAAGGGAATGAGGAGAAATCAATTACCGTGTGCTCGGTTCGTAGCATTTGCCACATCAGCTCGTAACTTGTCAGCCTCTTTAGTCATGGTTATCAAGTTCATTTCCATTGTCCTCATCTGCTCAACTTGCTTGATGTTTGTATTTTTTTCATACTCAAACGCAGATCTTAACATGAGTAGAAAAAAATCATGTTAATAAAGCCCTATTGAATACCAAAGCTCAGGTTGGCATGGAAAAATGTTCAAAATTACACAGTATCACAAACCTTAGACTGTGATGCTCTTTCCGTAGCCCATCTAACTCCGCAACCAATTCAGGAAGGTTACCATTGTCACCAGAGAACTTATTTAGCTCTTTAGTCACTATCTCTATCTCAGAAGTAAGCATCTGCCTCTCAGTAATAAGCCGCTTTGCCTCCATATGCACCTGGTGAAGTTCTTTCTTCACTGCATCACCAGCCAGTATGTCTGCCTCCATTAATCTGATCCTCTCCAACAGCTCTCTGATGTGCATATCAGTCTGTACCTGGACATCACCTAGGTGGGTGCGAATCATTTGCATTTCATTCTCAGTTTCAACAATGTCCTGTCTCAAGACCACATGGCTTGATGCCAATCGCTGGTTCTCTCTGATAAGCTTTTCTGCCTCTGCGGTCAGCACGGCAAGCTTGTTCTCCAGAATCTCCAAAATGGTGGCAGCAGAAGGCTCCAAAGATTGGCGACCAGAGAGGCTGTCTGTAGAGAAGGCACCATGGCGCATTAGGCCTGGTGCTTGGGTGCTCCGTCCATCTGGGTGTCCACGATGAGCCATTATCCTAAAATAGGAAGTAGTGTCAAAGAAAGGGACCCTAGTTCTTAAACTTCTTCAGCATTGGGCAACAATTAAACATACATATTGCACCATGCATAGGCAAGTATCCACAATTTTACACCACACAACACTTAAATGCATCATGCCAATTGACAGAGACCTGCACACGCCACTCATATGCAGAGATAGACCTCTCGGTGTTTCTTGTCTTCTTAAAAAAAAGTGCATCCGATCTCTAGACTTAACACAAAATATGGATAGATACTTCCCACTTAACATGAAACTGAATCAACTGATCCGGCAACAGCATGATTATATAGCACAAGGACAGATAAACTGCATTCTCTGGCATGGGTTCATCTAAAACCTCTCACAAAGACCATCACAATTCACAATATAATGTCACATCTCACAATGAATCTCACAAGGTAACATGTCCCCTCTGCATCCTTAATCAACCTCCATACCAAGACCTAGGGGTTTATAACAGAAATCGTGCAATGGAACGTACAGGAAAGCAAGAAAAGTTGGGGAGGTGGGGGAGTGAACACATACCTATCGGCGGCGGAGGCGGAGCTGAGGGGAGAGGGCGGCGTCGAGGCGGAGAGGATGAGGGTGCTGTGCGGCGTCGGACCTCCACGGGAAGAGTTCCTCGCCTTGGATGTGGCGCGGCTTCGGCGGAGGGAGGCCCGCACCGGCACCTTCTCTCAGGCGACGCTGGCGAAGAGAGGGTTAGGCGGGCGGCGGCGCGGGACTCGGAGACGGCAACAGCGGAGCCGGGAAGGGGGAGGTGATGCAGAATTTCTAAGCCCACCAGACCGGATTCGCTTCCATCTGACGACAGCCGCAAGGAGTTGTCTCGCATCAGGCCACTTCTGCCTATTGTTGCCAATTTTAATTTATTTTTTGTCTTATCAATCTTGGGCAGCTTCTTACCGTGTTTGGGTAAAAGCGTTAAGCTTGCTAATGCTCCAGTTTGGCAAAATTATTTAATTCCATACTGTTACATTCTCCGGTGTTATTAAAAAAAGATCGAGACTTATTTTCTTTCAAAACCTGGCTAATACAACGTTTGTTGATTTATTCTCTTTCAACTACATGTTCAGTTAAAAAAATAATTAATCGCAGAGAGAAAATTCATGATGTGATCATGTGAATACTAGCTCCGGGTTGTTCGTCATCCTTCAATAAAACAAAGAATTTGGATTCGAGTTCCATTATTCAAGTGGTCATGATTTGTACAAAAGTAAGATCATTGGGAAAAGAGGCTATAGGTGTAAAAATGCAGCCGTAAATGCGCACAATTTCTTTTTGTTTCAGACTCGACATGCTCTAAGAGGCAAGAAAGTGCTGGGAACCGCGAACTCTGCTTTGAAGTACATGGAAAAATAAAGCGCCACGTTAGATAACAATGCAAAGTCTCAGGTGATAATAAAGAATAACAGATTCAGGTTTCCACGAAGTGATGAATAACCATGAACCAGAACTGATAATAAACTTTCGATGCATGTTGATTCACCCCTGCAATGTGAGGTGTTGACCCTGCTACAAAGTACCGCGTCAAGAATAATCCTCATGGGTTCATCAATTATTTGTGAAACAGAATGGACTTGTAAACCAGTCCCCCAAAAAGAATTGATTCTTCAGGCCTGCATCAGGTATCTAAGACAGATTAGCAATCACTGCATTGGTAACTTCCTGGGTGGTGCTGTCGCCGCCCAGATCCTTTGTTCTGTATTTGCCTTCCTCAACGACACGCTTCACTGCAGTTTCCAGCCGGTCAGCAAACGATGGGAACTGCAAATGCCTCAGCATCATGGCAGACGACAGAAGCAGGGCAACTGGGTTTGCTCTCTGCTGCTCCACAAGATTGTCATTTCCCACATTTCCTGCAGAAGCACCTTGCTCGAAGATGGCATGGTCCTGACCCACATTACCTGCAATCGTAATGCAGCATACATAGATCAAATACCTCAAACTTCTGTTGGCTAAAAAACAACAAGTTGTTCATACAAAAGTAACATCACTTAAATTTCATTCATTATTCCAAAGAAAATTATGTAAAAGACTAAAACACAATATATGTAGCACCAAGTATGTTAATCAGCGACCAGCAAAATATTCGTGAATTCCAGGAAGGAAGTGTAGGCATTTTCATTATCTGTATGAAGAACTGACCACAGAAATAAAGTACAGACTAAATTCTTACCTCCAGGCATGACACCTGTTCCTCCAACAAGACCTGCAGCTGTGTTAGCAACCAAATTGCCGTAAAGATTAGGCGTAACCTACCAGAAGAAACAAAAGATGCAAGTTAGTAAATTTGCAGGTAACTCCAAGGAATGGCATACTTAGAAGGAACATTAGGGAATAACAGGATGATTAAATGCATACCATAACATCAAATTGTTCAGGCCTTGAAACAAGTTGCATACAGCAATTGTCAACAATGATTTCATTGTACTCAATGCTAGGATATTTTGCGGCAATCTCACGGCAAGACTCCAAGAACAAACCATCAGCAAGCTTCATGATGTTTGCTTTATGCACTGCTGTGACTTTCTTTCGGTTGTTAAGATAAGCATACTCGAAAGCATATTTGGCAATCCTCTCGGAGCAAAACTTCGTGATCACCTAAAAAATCCAATCAGTAGCAGTAACAAGGAAAAAATAGAGAGGACAAACTGAAAAGCAAAGCACAAGCTAGTAAATTCTTCATTAATAGTTTCTTGAATAAACTCATATAATACATCAAGACACATAAGACAGGACCGCTTAGACTTGCAAGAAAATAAGCACACATACACTGAATATTCTGAAAATACACAGCAAATTTTCATCTATTGTTCAAATGATATACTCAAGTAAATCTATAGGTCAATAGATACTAATTTCACCCATCGATTTATCTGGAGACAGCAGAACCTATTGTCTATCAGTATTGGCTAGTATAAACACACCATAAATCCATAATAGCACCGTCATGCGTCAGGGCATGTTGTATCACGGTCTGGCCAAATATTTACAACAGTAGATTCTACAGAAGGTCTATAGTGTTTGGTACTGATTATACAATTCATGAATGAATTAAATTAAACAAGAAGCTTTAGAGCCATGTCAATCACAAATGCATAATATCAGTATAATATTCTAACTTACTCAAATTCATAGTTAGTGGTATCAAAGTATTTACCAGGAAAACACGCATATTAACACAATATTCTAAGTTCTCAATAAATCTTATCATGTTAACGAATTCAGATAACACAATTTCACATATATCAACCTAAGCATCACTTTGTCAGGGACAAATCATGAGTTGTACTCAAATAGTGGCAACTTTGTAGTAGGAAACTCTCCTCACAAACATGGAATAGTGGCAACTTTGCAGTAGGAAACTCTCCTCACAAACACGGAATAGTGGTCAGGTGTTTATGTATCTTATCATGCTAACAAATTCAGATAACACAATTTCACATATATCAACCTAACAATCTTCCGGCATCACTCTGTCAGGGACAAATCATGTGATATACTCTAATAGTGGCAACTTGGCAGTAGGAAACTCTTATCTCAACCATGGACTAACAACGATCTGCAAATCCACCAATTTTGTATACAATGTACAAGCAATAGCGTCCTCTCAAAAATCAAATCAGGCGTCAATCAGTGCGCTGGTGGAAGGACTGGAGTTGATCCTCTTGTAAACAACAGAGTGAGAGGGGCGATTATGCATACCTTGAGGCTCTCGACGACCCCTGGGACGACCTCGTGCTCGAGTCCCGAGTACTCGCCCTCGGTGTTCTCCCTGATGACGACGATGTCGACGTTCTTGTGCCTGGTGGGGAGCCCCGGGACGTTGGCGCAGTTGACGAGCGAGGCGTAGAGGTCGAGCTCCTTGCGGAGCTGCATGTTGAGGGAGGAGACCCCTCCGCCGACGGGGTGGCGAGCCCGCCCTTGAGGCAGACCTTGTTGCGGCGGATGGAGTCGATGACGGCGGGCGGGACCGCGGGCATGTTGCCGTGGACGTCGTAGGACTCGAAGTAGAGCGGCGCGTGCATGGCCTCCATGACCTGCTGCACGGCGCCGGTGACGAGGGGCCCGATGCCGTCGCCCGGGATGAGCGTGACGGGGCGCGGGGTGCCGTCGCCCGGGCGGGGCATGTAGGTCACGGTGCGGCGCGCGGCGGCGCCATGGCCGGGGATCGGGGCGGGGCGGAGGAGACGAGGCGGCGGAGGAGAGGGGCGGATCGCCGCGCCATGGGGGAGGGTGCTGCCGGGCGGCGGGCGGATGCGGAATTGCGATCCGGGAGGCGGAGGCGGGCGACCGGGAGGGAAGGGAGGAAGGAAGGATTCCAGGACCGAAAGGAGGAGACTGGGTGGAGAAAGGGACGGTGGAGATGGACGTGTACTTGGGTTGTTTTACGGTTTAGTCCTTGGAATTGTGGGGTATTCCCTTGCTACAAAGGCTTCCTTCGCAAGAATAAGATGCGTCTCTGGCAAGCGGGCCTATCAAGGAGGGAAGTTACCATTTTCCAAGCGCACAGAATCTATGCGAGTCACGTTTGTTTTTCCTTCAGTTCCTCTTTTTTTGGGGTTGATTGAGTCACGTTTGTTTTTCCTTCAGTTCCTCTTTTTTTGGGGTTGATTGAATTACCACTTGAAGCCAAGCGATCACATGCAAGTGAACTACAATCATATTGCATGCAAGAAAAAAGTGAACCACCATATTTATAAACGAAACTGTCACATCATCCAAGTGCCCAAGTTTCTCTCGAAGTGCAAACATCCTCATATTTTTAACGATTCAATAAGCAAAGTAGTACACGAACACCCAAAACAAGCCATATTAAAGACGAACACCATAGCTACTTTAAGCCCATGGCCGCAGTTCGATGAGTTGATTCGGCAAGCGTGAAACCACAGCGCACATGCTACAACTTCATTGTCATACTAAAATACTCCCTCCGTATCAGTTAAGCAATTCTAATTTGAACTTTGCCCAACTGCATCACATTGAACACCATAGTGTATTCAGCTACAGTTGCAAAATGATGACATGTCTCAGATTTGGGTGCCAAAAAACTGGCTTCGCAGTAACACGATCTTGGTTTCTGCATCCTTGAACCCCTGAATCTTACTGTTCACTAGAACAACCATACGATGGTGGAGGTCCAGAAAGGATCCCAGTCAAAAGCAGGGAGAGATAGGCAGGCACTTCATCAACTCAAAGATGGTTCAACGATCCTGTCTTCAAAGCTTGCAACCTCTCTACAGACTTGTACACAGCTGCCAAACAAGATGAACAGAAAGTCATAACCAGCTTTAAGAAATGGGACGTGCACAGCAGTATCCAAATCAAATCTTATATCTGTTCTGTATTGGAGTGAATGTGAAGCCCATAAATCCAGGGTTCAAGGCCCTCTTAAGAAGGATCCCTAGTGTGTTAGTACAACACACATGTGCAAACAAATAAAAAAGATAGAAACAGATGATTACAATTGATCAGGTGATGCTATAGAATGATTCAAATTCAACTAACAGTGAAGAAATGTGAATACCGGCCCCTCTCTCCGGAGGAGGCCGATATCCGCTCTAGGCTCAATCGGAAGGTCATCGCCTTGGCGGCCCTTGAGAGATCGCGGAAAAGGCAAAGGGCGAGGGTGTGCAACCTCAAGGATGGAGATGCCAACACAAGATACTTTCATGCCAAAGTAAATGCGAGGAGGAGGAAGAACTTCATTCATAAGCTCCGGAATAATCATGGATGGTTACCTCACACGATGAAAAGCAACTTGTGGCGCAAAACCACTTCTCCGAAGCCATTGGGAGCCGCGGAACCGGTGTTTCGACGCTAAATTGGGATGCTCTAAATCTTCCAACCCACAACCTTGAGGACTTCGATGAGGCCTTCACGGAGGAGGAGGTGAAGTCGGCAATCATGCAAATGCCCTCCAATAAGGCTCCCGGTCCGGATGGGTTCTCCGGAAAGTTCTTCAAGGTTTGTTGGGACATCATTAAGGCGGATGTGATGGTGGTCATGTACCGGTTCTCCAACCTTCATACCCACAACCTCCATTGGCTCAACTCCGCCAATGTTGTGCTCCTCCCAAAGAAAGATGGAGCGGAAGAGATCACCGACTTTAGGCCTATTAGCCTTATTCACGCCATTGCGAAGATTGTTGCCAAGATCCTTGCTCTACGCCTAGCCCCTCACATGGATGACCTCGTCTCGCAAGCCCAAAGTGCATTCATTAAAACTAGAAGCATTCATGACAACTTTCTTTTTGTGAGGAACTATGCTCGGTGGCTTCACCGGAAAAAGAAGGCCACCCTTCTTGTCAAGCTTGACATCAAAAAGGCGTTTGATTCGGTTAAATGGGGCTATATTTTAGAGCTCCTTGCTCATCTTGGTTTCCCCCCGAAATTTCGGGATTGGCTCTCGGCTTTGTTCTCCACGGCATCCTCGCGTGTGCTTCTAAATGGCATCCCCGGTGCTCCAATCAAGCATGGGAGGGGGCTGCGGCAAGGTGACCCCCTCTCACCGCTCCTCTTCGACATTGCCATTGACCCCCTCCAACTCGTCTTGCAAGTGGCGACGGACCATGGGCTCCTCCAACGGCTTCCCGGCAAGGGCGCAACTTTCCGTACTTCCCTTTATGCGGATGATGCGGTGATCTTCATGTCCCCCCTACGGGATGATATTTCCACCCTTGCTCGCATCCTAACCAACTTTGGAGACGCTACGGGACTTGTGACTAACTTTGCAAAGAGCTCAATCACTCCTATCCAATGTGATAATATTGACATTGAGGACGTGCTCCATGACCTTCCGGCTCCAACTACTTGCTTTCCGATCCGCTACCTCGGGCTGCCCCTTGCGGTCAAGAAGCTTAAACGGTTCATTTTCAATACCTTGAAGACAAGGCGGTGGCCAAACTTAACCCTTGGGCCGGAAGATGCTTCAACATCGCGTGCCGCAAAACTCTTGCCATTTCGGTCCTCACCGCCCAACTCATCTACCCGCTCACCGTCCTCGAGATTTCACCGGAAACAATGCTTTTCTTCAAAAAGATTATTCGAAGCTTCTTTTGGGCGGGAACCGACAAAGTTTCCGGGGGCAAGTGCAAGGTGAATTGGACGGCGGTGTGTAAACCGACTTCCATGGGGGGGCTCGGTTTACTAAACATGGACAAGTTCGCGAAGGCACTACGTATTAGGTGGGCATGGCTTGATTGGATCGCGCCGGAGAGGCCATGGGTGGGAATGGAGACCCCTTGCAACAAAGACGAGCTTGAGATCTTCAATACTCTCTCAACGGTGACCATTGGTGACGGTGCAAAGGCTTCCTTTTGGGACTCCCCTTGGGTTGGTGGTAACCGCCCTAAGGTTCTTGCCCCTCTAGTTTATGCTATCTCCAAAAAGAAGAATATGTCCGTTCGAGAGGCTCTAACCGATGATGCTTGGGTGCAAGACATTGACTACACCGAGGGCTTATCGCTCAACCACCTACAAGAATTTACGAAGCTTTGGGAAATTACCTCTCAACTACACCTTCATGAAGATGCCACGGACTCAATTACTTGGAAGGTCGCAACCTCGGGAGCTTATTCTTGCTCCTCAACATACAAGGCTCAATTTGCCGGGACAATTGATTCAACAATGGACAACTTGGTGTGGAAGAATTGGGCACCTCCGAAATGTAAGCTCTTTGCTTGGTTGATCATCCAAAACCGTGTTTGGACGGCAGACCGCCTTGAGCGAAGAGGATGGCCTAACGGGCGGCTTTGTCCCCTTTGTCGCCGGGAGGACGAAACGGCAAGACATCTTCTTTTTACTTGCCGCTTCTCCATCCGCATTTGGGGGATGATAAACAATTGGGTCAACCTTGTGGATCTCAACCCTTCGGAGTGGGCGTCCTTCGCCGATGTCAAGTCTTGGTGGGAGCACCTTGCCATAGCCAATGGGAGACGGAGGAAAGCACTCCCTTCCTTGCTCATGCTTGTGAGTTGGGAGATTTGGAATGAGCGTAATGCGCGTGTTTTTAGACACACTAGCACCCTCCCGACCATCATTTTTGCCCGGATTAAATTTGAGGCGAAGAGTTGGGTCTTCGCGGGGGCGAGGCATTTGGGTCATCTTTTGCCGGGAGATTAATCTTGTATTGAGGGTGGTGGTCTTTAACACCAAAACTTTGTTACAAACTCCTTATTTAATGAAATTGGGCAAAGCTTTTGCCCTTTATTTCAAAAAGAAATGTGAATACGCCAAGTGAGAGGGCAAAAGATACAAGTAGCCAAACAGCAGAACGATTCAGAATAAACATTACAGATATCAAACAAAAGTAATGGCCAAGTCAGCTGTACCTTGCTGAGAACAAGATTTCTGCCCTTATTTCAACCCCGCAATCTTTTTCCTTAGCAATAAATTCTTAACTTCCTGCAAAACAACATCAGCACAGACATGGTAAACAAAATAGTTAGTGTTCATAGCAGTACCATACCTGAAGATGATTTTGTACTGAAGCTCTCGTTTAAAAAAAAAAAAATACATGGATAGTGATTTTTTATAACCCGCTCAGAAACTTTGAAGTTCCAAACAGGCACGCATGTGAACCAATTCACTAGCCAAGATCAACAACATCAAGAATGTGTAACTATTTCAATTAACAACCAAAAAAATGGCACTGCTTCAAGTCCAAGATCACACCTCAGTTTACTTGGAACTGTAACTTGCACAATGCTTCCTACAGGTCAACACTTGGATCCAAAATAGCATAGCTTGTACATGTAACTACTTAAAATGCTACCAACTACCTTAAACTCAACTATAGGATACTGTCCATTTCTAGCACCATAATCATCCAGCAAAAG
Source organism: Poa pratensis (assembly GCA_947311845.1). Classification (NCBI taxonomy): domain Eukaryota; kingdom Viridiplantae; phylum Streptophyta; class Magnoliopsida; order Poales; family Poaceae; genus Poa; species Poa pratensis. Next base: position 118,093,559 of record CAMZMU010000052.1, read on the forward strand.
GAAACTACGACTCTATTTTGACTTTTGATAGCTTCAACTGTCAGATTTATGACGCAAAACATCGACATAGCTTTTGAAATGAGACTTTTAAGGCCATCTCCAATGGAAAAAAAGCTTACTCGGCTGCTTAAAGAAGAATCAATTAAGCGCTTCCACAAGAGCTGCAGCTTCCAATGCAAACAATGGTTCACGTCATTTGAATCATCAAATTAAGGTAAGGGCCCACCCAAGCATCCACCCACCGGCCGCGCAAATACTTATAAGCGCCGCTCAGGCGTCAGGCTCTACTTGAATTGAAGCAGAGACGCTAACCCAGAGACCGGGATCGGAACGCACACAGGGATAACTGCAGGGATTTTATCCCCTTCCAAGCGCTGCGTTGGTGATGGCCTAACACGAACAGGATGTCTGTAGAATGTCACATTATCTACTATTCCCAACTCACTTAGCCACAGGTATAAGGTCCAACTCCACACACTTTCACTTAGCAACCTCATGAGATACTGACCAACGCTAGCCAAATTGCAACTTTTGTTGAAGAGAGCAAAGACGTATTGCAGATTAAAAAGGACTAGCAAACTCTACAAAGGCTGCTATAAGATGAACCGGCATTCTATGCCCTATCCATAATTACACACGCAGGCCATACATATGCAATGCAAGCATACATATCCATGCACTTTTAACAAACAAACAAACAAATAAATGCTACATTGTTCACACAATTTATAGGCACTTAACATGAATAGGTTCTGAATTAGAGTACATAGGCGAAGTAGACAATGCAGAAGGACATTGGTATTAGTCCTATGGAAACCAGTTAACCTTTCTATCTTGCAACCATTACATACCACAAGTCTATGTTGACCTTCAAAGAGAAGTCAAATCTCGAAATGAAACATAAGTTCTCTCCTCAATGCCCACTAAAAAGCTAAATAATTCCTCAGGTTCCGAATCTTTCAAATAGCTAAATATGTGCATAATACCCTTGCAAAAAGACATTTCACGCCAGCAATGACTGACGCGCAAGCAATGCATTTCTCCATGGACGCTAAAACGCATCAATTTAACAGAAACACAACAGGCAAAGCCAACTACCACCTGATGGCGCGCGCGCCGACTGGTGTCCTCCACCTCCCGAGCAAGCGCCCCCAGCTTCCTTAGCATCCCAGCGTACAACTCCTCCACCTCGGTTGCGTACCCAGTGGCGGAGGTCAGCATCGTCTGTAACCTCTCCGGCCCAAATCCCTCCGCCATCCCATCCATGACCTTCTTCTCTCCTTGGCCGTAACCCGATGCCGGCGGCCGAGGCATCCACGGCATTGGCGACTCCGCGGCGAAGGTGTGGTACTGGCCCCAAAAGCCAGGACCCACGTTGACGACCTGGAGGGAGGCGGGGACGAGGAGGGGTTCAACGAGGAGGAACGCGCGGTAGTCGAACGTCTGGACGGAGAGATTGGAGGAGGCGGAGGGGGCCAAGATGAGGAACACGAGGGGGTGGGTGAGGGCAAGGGATTTGGAGAGGGAGCGGGCGACGGCCGCCTCGCGCATGGAGGGGCGGAGCGTCGCGCTGCGGCGGCAGGAGAAGAAGCCGACGGTGCCCGGGCGGGCGGGAGAGTAGGGCTGGAAGCGGCCGAGGGCGTCGGATAGGGAGGAGGGTTGGGCTAGCGAGGCGTGGCCGGTGATGGTGATGGAGATGGATAGGGTTGGGGAGGAGGAGGTGGGGGCGTCGTCGTCGTCGGAGAAGGATGGGGGAGGGGCCGGGGGGCGGGCGGCGCGGCCGAAGAGTAGCCCATCGCAGTCGCCTAGGGCGGTCCCGCAGCAATCGAGGAGCGCCGCGAAGGCCTGGCCGGAGACGAAGAGCTTCGCGGCGTCGGTGGCGGCCATTTCGGGGTTTGCGACTTGGGGTTTGGCCGTTCGGGGCTGCTTTTGGACTAGGGCGTCTGGTGGACTGGTGCTAGCACAGACTATAAAAAGAGAAGTGGCCGAATAAAATACTCCCATAAAATTTCAATTCCAATTTTTTTTTACAATCAAATGTGAAAAGGCCAAATGTAAATAGTACAATATATAAAAATAAAAAACACGAATGACATGTTTCTTGACACTATCATGGGATGTGTACACGGAATTTGATTTCCAAATAATTTGGTATTACTCCATCTATTTTTTTGTACAAGGTCACTATTCCAATATCCCACCAAGAAAGTAAAAAGGGATTAAACGGTTGTAAGACTCATTGTGTCCCGGGGATAATTAAACATCTTTCGTGTTATGTCTATTTCTCACCGGTTGGATATAATGTTCACATTAGGGCATCCCTAATGGTTGTGGCTGAAGCTCAAAATTGTAGAAATTCTATTCTACCACAATGTATAAGGTAAACTTTAGTCATAGGCTGGGACCCACGTGTACTATTGGTAATTTGGTATACATACACTACATACGTGAAGAGAAAAGAGAGAAATAATTTTTTATTGCTTGTGGGTAACCTACAAGTTTGAGGTGCACCATAGGTTAATTAGTTTTTCTCCACAATGTATAAGGACACCACAAGGATTGCCACGTAGGACTTAAGTTGTGCTTTTTTGCACATTGTGGCTGTCCTAATAAGCACCACTGTACTCCTTATGTTTACTATTACTTTGTGTTATGGGCTAGTCAAAGTCAAACTGTATGAAGTTTGACCAAATGTATAGAAGAATTATAAGCATTTACAATATTTTTATATTATTATAATCTTCATATGATGTATTGTTATATTATACATATTTAATATTGTTTTCGTTTATACTTAGTCAAACTTTTCAAAGTTTGACTTTAAAAAACCTAGAATGCGAAGTAAATAAAAACGGAGGGAGTACTATGAAGGAAAAATTAAATCAATTATTTCCTTAAAGAAATAGTGGTAGCTTTTACTTATAGAAAACCAAATTTTATTAGTGACATTGAATATAAAGAGAGAGGGGTTAACATTTTTAAAGTGGTACATTATGGACGCTACTATCATCGATTTTACATTATCACTAGTATACTTTCTTAATCTTTAGAGTGTGACAGAAGTATACAATAGTAGTATTGAAAGAGCATAATTTGCTCGTATTCATATTTTGGTGATGTTGACAATACAACATGTGCCCCTAACTCCTTATCTAAGTGTGATCAGGTTTATGCAAACATCTCCGTTGATCTCGCATCGAGAAAAGGAAGAAAAGGAGAGGTTACTGTCTTTGGGCGGTAGTACCGCTCCTTCGGGCGGTAGTACCGCTGTGTCCTCCTGACCAAAAGGTGTGCGGCAGTACCGCTCGCGGTTCCGCCCAAAAGGGGTTCGGGCGCTCATATGCGGCACTGCCAGCGGTACTACGGGCGGTAGTACCGCTCGCTCAGGATGGTCAGCGCTGGTTTGACCAGCACGGCGGCAGTACCGCTTGCAGTACCGCCAATTGGTGGTTCAGAAGGCCATGTGCGGTACTACCGTTGCTTTGGGCGGTAGTACCACTCATGAAGTTTCAAAGCGCAGTCAGCGCTCTGCTTTGACCACAGCGCAGAAGGCGCCAGCGGTACTACCGCTGGCTCGGGAAAAAGGCCCCAACGGCCAGATTTTGGGAGGGCTATTTAATGCCCTCCACCTACCTCTTGCTTGGAAGCTCGCCCAAAGCATTAAAGTCCACCATTGTTGCAAGCTCAAGAATCACTAGATCTTCCAATCCTTCCACCCAAACTTGTTGATCTTTGGAGTATTGAAGGAGAAGGCCTGGATCTACATCGTCACCAAGCCGTTCTTCATTTCCCCCTTATTTACTTAAGGGCCCCTTTGCTAGGCTTTCCATTGGGAAAACCTAGCTTCTTGTTGTACTCACTTGTTGTCTTTGTGACAGATTTGTAGCTGTTCGGGAGCCCCCAATCCTCTTGTGGGTTGTGCCCCGGATCGTTGTTGTAAGGGCTCGGATTCCGCCTTGAAGGATTCCGATAGTGGAAGGTGAACCAAACCTTTGTGGTGCGGTTCATCGGAGAAGAAGGTGACGCCTTTGTGGCGGTTGAGTTTTGACCTTCGTGGTAGCTCACACCTCTCCAACGAGACGTACTCCCCTAAAAAGGAGGAACTCGGGATTACATCCGTGTCTCCGCGTGCTTTCACTTCGGTTACTTCTATCCTTGTTTATAGTCTTTACTTCGTGTACCTTGCTTAGTTGCTAGCTTGTCATATAGGTAAATTCACCGTAGTTGCATATCTAGAGAATTTACCTTTTGTGTCAAGCCTAATTTGAAAAGAACTAAAATTTGAAGTAGCACCTATTCACCCCCCCTCTAGGTGTCATACCGATCCTTTCAATTGGTATCAGAGCCTCGGCTCTCTTGTTGGGCTTAACCGCCTAAGAGAAGTATGACAAGTGATGATGACTCCGCGAAGGACCAAGACACTCCGGCATCCATGGCCGATCTCAAAACGATGGAAACATCATTGAAATCGTCCATGGATGTCAAATTTGATGAGATACGTGACTTGATCATGAAACTCAAATGGCAAGGTCCTTCGGAGACCATCACCCTTTAGAGGAAGAGGACTCCGCTAACTCCAATGACGGTGAAACCGAGGAGGAAAAAGAGAAAAGAAAGAAGGCTAAAGAAGCCGAACTTACCAAGGGGGATGAAGAAACCAAAATTAAAGATCCCCCTCCATCCACATCCGAGCATGATGGTGGGAAGGAAGGTTACCATGCGGTTTCTCATGTGTACTCTCCCGACCCACCTATCCCTTACACCCGCATAAACCCTTTAGGTCCTCCACCTAAGCTTAATGCATTAGCTTTTACTAGTTGGCAACACTCAATGAGATCTCATGTCAACAGTTCCTCTATCGAGCTTTGGAGGATCATTCAAGAGGGTTACAAGGTTGTGGATCCAAACAACTTGTCAAGAAGAGAGGTGGCCGAGAAACAACTCAATGCCTCCGCTCTACACATGATTGAACTTGCCGTTGGAGAAAATGGCATGCATCACATTCAACATGTCTCCACCGCCAAAGAAGCTTGGGATTGCCTTGAGGTGGTATTTCTTGGAAATGAAAGCATGAAGAGGAATAGATTTGATGCCTTGAGCAATGAAGCCGAAGGCTTCTACATGCTTGATAATGAAACTCATGAGGAGATGTATGGAAGACTCAAGATTCTTGCCAAAGCCTTTTATAATGTAGGGGCAACCTATGTGGATGATGCTTGGATCAAGAGGAAGTATGTGAATGCTCTCATGCCCTTCGAGCCCATTGAATTGAAGGCCATACAAGGAAGACACAACTACCTTCTAATGACATCCAATGAAGTTATGCAAGAAGTCCAAGCCTCCAAGGTTGCCACCAAGAATGCTCAAGACAACCGTGCTAGGGCCATGGGAATGAAACAAGGTCCCTCACTTGCTTTGAAGGCCAAGGTGGTGTGTCTTGATGAACGTGATGAGGTTGAAGCATGCCCAAACAACATTCTCCCCGATGATCTTGAACAAGCCTACCATGGTCACGTGGCCCTTGCCACAAGAGCCTTTTGGCGTGACCCGGCCAAGGCAAAGGCTCAAGTTGACCTAAAGAACAATCCAAGTGGGAAGAAGGAGTTTGCCACAAGGACAAAGACTTGCTACAATTGTCATGACAAGCATCACTTCATCAAAGATTGTCCTTACGAGAACCGAGAACAACATGGTGGAAGGCTTGTCCTAAAGGATCACTCAAAGTTGATTCAAAAGAATCCCTCTAGCAAGAGGAAGCCATTCTTCAAGAAGGCACCAAGAATTGTGTTGGTGGCGCAAGAAGAGTACCCTTCGAAGATTCCGAAGAAGAAGATGAACCCACTAAAGAGGTGGCCGCATTGGCTATTGTATCAACTCCATCATCTTCTCTCTTTGAATCCCCCAATGAAAATCTCCCCACCAACAATGCTCGTTGCCTTATGGCTCAACTTACCGAGGTATCATCTTCTTCACCCAAGACCATGCATGAAATGAATGATAAATCTAGTCTTGTGGTTAAGAAAGAACTTGTTGCTCTCAATGCTTTCGATACTTTTGTGGCTAACTTGCAAGGTGAAGCTAAGGAACATGTTGAGTCTCTCTTGAGACAACTTAGTGCGGCCGATGAACTCCTTGAAGACAAGGGAAAAATTGAGAGAGAAGACTCTCTCACCATTGCTTCCTTGAAAGCTACCGTAGCATCCTTGAATGCTTATCTTGATGAAGAAAGTGAATATAGAACTACTCTTGAGGAAAGACTTGAGTCTCTTGATGATAAAAATGATGAAATAATTGCTAAAATCATTAAGGATAGAGATCATGTCTTTGCTAAATATAAAGTGATTAAAAAGGAGAAAGTCGAATTTGTGGCTGCTAATGCTAGACTTCTTGAGGAGATGGAGAAGCTTGACAAGGCTCACAAGGCCTTGGAGACGACTCACTCTCTTCTAGTCAAGTCTCATGAGCAACTTCAAACTCAACTTTCTAAATCTAATTCACCTAGTACCTCTATTCTCTCTAGTGATCATGCAAATGTTATTGAGGAAAATGCTAGGTTGAAGGTGGATCTTGCCAAGGCCACTAGTGCCAAGACCTCTACTCCCAAAGGTAAAGAAAAGGTTGTTGCTCATGCTTTTGAGCAAAAGCCACACAAAGGGAAGGAGGGTCTTGGTTATGTAGCCAAGGCAAAGAAGAAGGTGAGCAACAACAAGGAGAACAAGACCAAGCCCGCACAAGCCAAGACACCATTGCGGGTGGTAATGCCACTAGGGGCAAGACCACTCGTAGTGACTTTGCGGGGCATAACAATCCCAACTACATTCTTTATGTTGATTATTATGGGGATGTTTATGCACAATATGTTGGTCCTTATGATGGTTACATTGCTTATTCTATTTGGGTTCCTAAGACCCTTGTTGCTAACAAAAGAGGACCCATTGAGAAATGGGTACCTAAATCCAAGCAATGATTTCTTGTAGGACTATGCTTCCGGTGGGTCTAAATGGGTGGTTGATAGTGGATGCACTAGTCATATGACCGGAAGCAAGGAGATTATGACGGAGTTGAGACCAAATCTAAATCACTCAACCGTCTCTTATGGTGATAAGTCAAAAGCTGAGGTAAAGAGTCTCGGCAAGGTGGTAGTTGCAAAGGATATCACCCTTGTAAATGTCATGCTTGTCGAGTCTCTCGGTTACAATCTTATGTCCGTTCGTGCACTTAATAAGATGAACTTTGATGTCTATTTTACTATTGATATGGTGGTACTCTTGAGGAGCAAGACTCTAAAGGTCATGTTCGTTGGGTATGTTGAAAATGAGTTGTTTGTGGTGGACTTTTCGGGGTCAACCAACACTCAAGCAATATGCCTATTCGGAAAGGCCGACGTGGGGTGGTTGTGGCATCGCCGCTTGTCCCATGTCAACATGAGAACTTTGCAAAGTCTTCACAAGGGTGGCCACATTCTTGGACTAAAAGAGGATGTTTCTTTTTCTAGAGATCGTCTTTGTAGGGCTTGTGTTGAAGGAAAGATGCATGATTCTCCCCATCAAGCAAGACCATCATCTCATCAAAGAGGATATTGGAACTTCTTCATGTTGATCTCTTTGATTCCGTTCCACAACCGAGTCTTGGTGGGAAGAAGTATTGCTTGGTGATTGTTGATGACTATTCAAGATTTACTTGGGTTTATTTCTTCAAGTCGAAGGATGAGACTCAACAAGCCGTCATCGACTTCTCCAATGAAGTTCAACGTCAACACAATGTTCCCATATTGGCCATTAGGAGTGACAATGACTCTGAGTTCAAGAACTACACCCTAAATGAGTTTCTTAGTGAAGAGGGAATTCGTCATCAATATTCGCTGCATATACCCCTCAACAAAATGGTGTAGCCGAGAGGAAGAACCGGACTCTCATGGATATGGCAAGGTCCATGTTGGCGGAGTTTAAGTCTCCGCTTTTCTTGTGGGCCGAGGCCATCTCCACGGCATGTCACTCATCTAACCGGTTATTCTTTCGTGTTGGGAGAAAGGAGACTCCATATGAAATGCTTTCTGGCAACAAGCCCAATATCTCCTACTACCGTGTGTTTGGTTCACTAGTACAGGAAACCTTACCCGTGGCGCACATAAAACAGCTACCAGTGGCGCACATAAAATAGCTACAGGTAAGCTTCGCGGGACACCCCCCCCCTACACGTGCACCTGTCCAGATATGCGCCACAGATAGGATTTTTGTGCGCCGCCTCGTGCGCCACAGATAGGTGACCCTGTGCGCCACAGGTAAGCTTCGCGGGACACCCCCCCCCCTACACGTGCACCTGTCCAGCTATGCGCCACAGATAGGATTTTTGTGCGCCACAGGTAACTATGCCCTGTGTGCCACAGATAACATCCATGTGCGCCACATGTAACCTGCTGTGTGCGCCACAGGTAATATATCCTGTGCGCCACAGGTAAGATATATTTCAATTTTTTTTGCTGTACCGTATTTCGTATATGCACAGGTATAAATACACAGGGAGTATAAATACACAGTTTTGGCCAAAATAAAGTAATCACATTTGAAAGTTCCGAAATAGACACAAATTCATTACATTTGATCATACATCCCGATTCATAACACTAAAAGTAGCATGTTCGAATAAACTAAAAACAATAACAAGTTTATGAATTACGTTTACAAGACACATAAAAGTGCAACCACATTGCACTCGGAACAACAACATATCGACCATATGATCACTGCTCGGCCGGTTGGGGCTTGTTCCTGCTCGGTCTCGGTTGGGGCTTCGGCGGGAAAGGCTTGTGTCCATCTAAAGTGTTGAATGGCCTGTAGTCACCCTGATCTTCTGAGCGCTTTTCAACTTCGGCATTCGGTGGATGTACGTTACCGTTGTAGAACAGCCCTTCCTTAGGGAGGACATCACGGACGATTGTTGTTGCAATCGTGTTCTGGATGCGACAGAACTCCTCTCTGTGTTGCTCATCAGTGGCCTCCGTCATGTTCCTCAGGCAGCGATCGCGGAGACTAGATGGCAACTGTAGTTGTTGCTGATCCCGTACGTACTCCCGCATGTGCATTAAGACGTAGAAGGCGTCCTGGTCACTCGTTGCCGGCTGCGTGACAGATTTGAAATTCGTGTGGTGGGCGAACACCAGCTTGCCATCTTTCTCTTTTCGTACTTCCATGGGGCCTTCGTGGAAGGCGTAGCCGGTGAGAGCATCATTCATAACACTCTTGATATGTTCATAGTTTTTCTTCTTGTGCTGCCTCCCCGAGTCCAAATAATAGGCTTCCGAAACTCTCGGGTACGCAACAATGAGGACACAATATTTCTTCCTGCACAAAATGAGACCGGCCATACTCAAGTTAATCTTCGTACGGATGGAAATGCATGAGTAATGGAGGAAAGCGAATGACTTACTCGGGAAAGTATGACATGAGAATGATTTGCCTCTCATGATTCTTCTGGAAGAATTTTTGGATGTACCGCGTCGCTTGTCGCTTACCTTCACTGTGGTTGATACGACCCTCCTGAAGGTGGTAGGGGTCCATTACCGCTAGGACCCGGGTTTCCTCTCTCATAAGCATGTACTCCATCTTGAGAGCAAGCAGGCGGACGAAGCATAAGGGGAGTCACTTCATATGGTACATGTCGAAGAGCTCTTCAAATCTCATGAAGAACACGTCCGCGGGGTATTCATCGGCAAGGCCAATGTCCTTTGGTACCTTTACCGGGAAAACCGAGTATACTGGACGTGATGATGTGATAAGAGTGTCCTCGATATGCTGAACCATGTCATGGAGACTCCGCATATCCGACGTTAGGAGCTTCAATATTCTCGGCGGCAGGATCGGCTTAGCCAACTCATGCATCGAATGCCAGTTGGAGACGCCTTCCTTGTCCTTAGCCCGGATCGGCTCCTTAGCCACCGGCGCTGGTTGGCTGTTAGAGGCGGGGGCATGATACGTCTCAAACGTATCTATAATTTTTGATGTTCCATGCTTGTTTAATACCAATTGCTACATGTTTTGCATCTACTTTATGTCACTTTTATACATTTTTTGGGACTAACCTATTAACAAGATGCCGAAGTGCCAGTTCCTGTTTTCTGCTGTTTTTGTATTCCAGAAAAGCTAGTCTGGAAATATTCTCGGAATTGGACGAAACTTCACGGGGATCCCTATTTTACCAGAACACACCTGAAGGACCAAAGGAGCAACAGAGGAGAGCCAGGAGGGCCCACACGCCACCAGGGCATGGGCCCACCCCCTGGCGTGCCCTGGGGTGGTGTGGGCCCCTCGGGGGTCGCCAGCCGCCGCCCTTTCGCCTACTTAATCCCCCCGATGCAAAAACCCTAAGTGCCTGAGCCATTATCCACGAAAAGTTCCAGAGACGCCACCGCCGTCAACCCTAGCTCGGGAGGGTCCAGAACCTCTTCCCAGCACCCTGCCGGAGAGGGGAATCGTCACCGGAGGCTTCTACATCGCCATGCCTGCCTCCGGAGTGATGCGTGAGTAGTTCATACTTGGATTACGGGTCCATAGCAGTAGCTAGATGGTTGTCTCTCCAATTTGTGCCATCATGTTTAGATCTTGTGAGCTGCCCTACATGATCAAGATCATATTATTGTAATGCTACATGTTGTGTTTGCTGGGATCCGATGAATATTGAATACTATGTCAAGTTGTGTCGGAGAATGACTCCCACGAAGCAGGGGTAGTCACACTCACGAAGAGAGTTCGTGTAAGGGGCTGAACACGTTGGTCAAACAACCCTCAACCTGCACGGCGACGGTGCTCGTCGAGCATGAGGAGGGACATCACGACAGAGATGGACACAAGCCCGTACCCAGGTTCACGACCCTCGTGTGGAGGTAAAACCGCTACTCCTGCTTGTCTGTATTACTGCTTGTGGAGGTCACAGTACAATGAGCTTGCCGAAGGCTCTCTTTTGGCAATGGTGTGTGCAAGGAAGGGGAGACAGTGGTCTTCTTCTTTCTTGCACGTATGTAGCTAGGCTAGGATGAAAGTGCAATCCTTCGCTACGGTGGAGCACCGCCTCCTTTTATAGGCGCCCCGGGCCTCTTCCCTGTCCTTGCGCAGTGGAAGGGCAACCACATGGCGACAACAAATGGAGCACGGTGCACCGCAGCCCAGCCGTCCATGGACGCAGTCCATGGGCGCAAAAGCTGATGCCCGTGGCAGGGAGACCACCCTCGTGTGGAGGTAAAACCGCTACTCCTGCTTGTCTGTATTACTGCTTGTGGAGGTCACAGTACAATGAGCTTGCCGAAGGCTCTCTTTTGGCAATGGTGTGTGCAAGGAAGGGGAGACAGTGGTCTTCTTCTTTCTTGCACGTATGTAGCTAGGCTAGGATGAAAGTGCAATCCTTCGCTACGGTGGAGCACCGTCTCCTTTTATAGGCGCCCCGGGCCTCTTCCCTGTCCTTGCGCAGTGGAAGGGCAACCACATGGCGACAACAAATGGAGCACGGTGCACCGCAGCCCAGCCGTCCATGGACGCAGTCCATGGGCGCAAAAGCTGATGCCCGTGGCAGGGAGACCACCGTCCATCCAGGATGGCCAGCTGGGGCTGCAGAGGAACGTGGGGGCGCCCACGGTGACGTCGGCCTTGGAGCGTAGCACTGGCCGGTCCCCTTATCACCAAAGAGGAAGTTCTTGTAGTCCGTTGCGAATGGCGCAGCTTTGTTGACTCCTTTATTCACCAAAACGGCAACTGCGGCATCGTCGTCACCCCGCGCAGAGGCGCGGGTCACTCTGCGGCCGCTGCAGAGCCCATGTGCGCTCTGCAAAGATTGCTTCACAGCGAAGGAACCCTCCCGAGGGCTGGGGACGCCCTGTGGAGGATTCGGTGTTGACTTCCCTACAGGGAAGATATCCCTGGAGAGGGGGCAGTGGTATGGAGGCTCCGCAGGCCTCTGCTGCCTCCTCAGGCCTTCGCGAGGCGATTCTGCCTCGCAGGTCTCTTCAGGCTGCAAGCCTGGTCCTTAGCGAAAATTAGCCACCGAGTGGCGAGGGCAATGGAGGACAGGCCCAGCACACCCTGGTTCTTACTGGGCCGATAGTAGCCCCCGGGCCCATGATGGGCATGACGCAGTCCAGCAGACGCAGGCGAATTGTCATGGGCCCAAAGTGTCCGGCCGGCCCGAGACACGTGTAAGGCAGTTACTGCATCTCGTTTTCTCCGGAGATGATGGGCGTCGTGGCAGGACCCACCACGCCTTGGTAACCGCCCTGAGGTGATATAAAGCCTGCAACGCTGGCTCAGGCTGCAGTTACTGCTCCATTTTCGCTCCCATTTTCTTGCTCTTGGCTCCTGCGCTCTTCTGCTCCGGTGCTCTTCTTCTTTCTCTGAGCTTCTCCGCCGCCCTTCCTTCGCCAACCATGGGTCCCAAGAAGGGCAAGGCAGCGATGGTGGAAGACCTTGCTGGGGCATAGCAGGAGGACGAGTTCGCGCCGGCACTTGTGGGCACCCGCATTCACACGACGGAGGCGCTGGACAGGCTCAGGCCGATGGCCGCCGGCAAGAACAACGAGCACGGCACCAGCGTCCTCAAGGCGGCGCGCTTCGGCATGCTCGCGGCGAGGTTTTACCCCATCTTTCTCCAAACCTTGTTTGCCGGCCTGGTGCCGCCATTTTCCCCTTTCCTCGAGGAGATCCTGGCTTTCTACCAGATCCAGCTCTTGCATCTCCACCCCAACTCAGTTCTGATCCTCGCCATTTTCGCATATCTCCGTGAGGCGTACTTGGGGGTGAGGCCATCTGTGGCCTTTTCCGGAGCTTCTACGTGCTCCGCTCCACGGCGCCCGGCGAGCGGTCCGGGTGCGTGTCCTTCCGCATTGCGGATGGGATGGGTGGCGTCTACATCCCCATGTCCTGGGACGGCGACAAGCCCGTCACGCGGGTGACGAAGAAGGTGGATGACTTTCGCCAGCGTTGGTTCCTTGTGGACACCAAGGCACATAACTCCTTCTTCGATGTCCCTGAGGCGCCGCCGCTGAAGAACTCGAACTGGTCAAGCGAGGCCTTCCACAGCCCGAAGATTGCTGACTTGATCGTGCACATGAAGCTCGTCCACGAAGCCGGGCTCACGAGGCAGATGGTCACCGAGGACTTCGTGAGGCGCCGCATCGCTCCTCTCCAGAAGCACACGAAGCCGATGTGGATGTATTCTGGTCCGTCGGACCCGATGCGGCTGCACTGCGGCTCTCACACCCCCGACGTCATCGCCTCCAGCATGGGCATCCTCTTCATCGCCCCACACGTCCCTGTTCCGGGCAATGAGCACATGAGGCCCATCCATCAGCTCACTCCAAAGAAACGCCTCGCGATTCTGGAGTTGATGCCAGAGTTCACCCCTCGAGGCCTGGAGGGGGAGGAGACGAAGGAGGCCGTGGCGCCCGTGGTGGAGGAGGACTGGCTCGCGGAGTCATCCGCCGCATGTGACGCCGATCTTGGCGCCGCCCCTGGAGGGGCGAATCCCTCGTCAGGGGAGGCGAGCTCTTCGAAGCCTGCGCCTCCCGAGGAAGAGGTTCTGGAGATCTCATCCAGCGGGACGAGGATTTCATGGTGGCCCCTCGCGTCGGGCCACGAAGGAGGAAGAAGATAGCGGCCAGAGGCCGCTGCGGGGAGATGCGAGCCCCGCTCCAAGGCTAGCCACGACAGGGCAGCCAAGGGCCCGGTGGGCACTCCTCTCAAGAGGAAAGCCGAGGCTGCCCCTGAGGAGGCCAGCGCCGGGCCGCGTCATCGGGACTGCAGCGGTCATCTAACACGGTGTGGGTTGATTCCCGCGCCAAGACATCTGGGTAAGAGTTGATCTCTTGCTTGTTTTCACTTATGAAAAACTCTGGCTTCTCTCTCGAAGATCTTATTTTCTTGTTCGACAGGATTTGGTGGCGGCAAAACGCCGCAGGCTCCATAAGGCTGCGGATGTACGGAGCGCCACCACGACAGCCATTGAGGAGTCTGTGGCGCCCTCAGCTGAAGAGGCTGCCAGGACTGTGGTGATGGACACCACGGAGTCGGCAGCAGACGAGGCCGCGAGGCCTGTGGCGGAGCAGCTCGAGGAGAGACGGTGCAGAGGGCATCGTCACCACCGCGCCCCGCCGTTCTGCCGGAGCAGCAGGAGAAGACCGCCGCGGAGACGGAGGCGAGCGGCGCGCCGGCAAGGGAAGGCGCCGATGTCGAGATGGAGAACGTTCCTCCGCCGCCCCCACCAAACGCAGAACCTGTGGGGGCGGCAGCTTCCTCTGAGGCCGCAGCGGGCGCAGCTGCGGCAGAGCCAACGACGGCTGGGCCACCTTCTCCAGCCCCCGAGGCCCGTGCGGAGGCGCTGCTGGAAGGTGGAGGCGCTGGAGATCGTGGCACTCGCGGTGGAGAGGACTTGCTCCGGAGCCCCCGGGCCAGAGTTGACCCTGGCCCAAGCGCGGAACTCCTTGCCCCTGAGGCTGGTGCGGATGTTGAGGCCTCCATGCCTCGTGGGAGCTCATGGGCCCTGGTCCTGAGCGGTAGGAACCGGAGTGACTCTCGCCGCCACGTCGCCTTCCGCTCGGTGAGGGATGTGCTAGACGGGCTGGAGGCCCATCTTTCCCTCGAGGAGGCTGACCTCGACAGGAAGTACGACGAGCTCGTGAGGGACTGGGCCCGCTTCTTTGAGGCCAGGGAGCTTTCCCGCCAAGGCAACGAAACCGTGCAGGCGCAGCGTGACGAAGCGCTGCGCTTCGCCAAGGAGGTCCGCAAGAACGCGGAGCGCGAGGCTCAAGAGACCCTGGGGCTAGTCCAGGCTGAGCGCAAGGCCGCGGCAGAGGATCGCGAGGCGGCCGCTGCGGAACACCAGGCCGCAGCCTCGGACCACGTGGCCCTCGAGACTACGCTGGCCGATCAGCGCACGGAGCTTGCTGACCGCGAGAAGAAGATCATTGCGGATTATGAGGTCATAAGGAAGTCCTTGGACCAACACCGCCTGTCCTGGATGCTCGCGAGCAAGCATTGGCGGCACGCGAGGCGGAGGTGCTCAAGCCGGAGGAGCAGCTGGAGCAGGCTGACAGGGAGCTGACCACAGAGTGTGCAGATCTCGAGGCGCGCGAGGGCAATCTGGCCGAGGCTATGGGCAAGCACGATGAGGAGTGGCCCGGCACCTGGAACTTGTGGAGAAAACCAACCAAAAACTCGTCAAGAGGAAAGAAGAGGCTGAGCAGGAGGCCATCGCCAAGCAAAAGGAGTACCACGCTGCCATCGCCCAAGATTATGCCGGGAAGTTCAAGAAGCAGGAAGACCGCTTCAAGAAGAAAGTAGAAGGACGACGCCCGCATCTGTAAGCTAGAAGAACTGAATGCCAACCTGAACTCCCAGGCGAGGCGTGCCAGGGATGGTCGTCACCGCGCGGAAGAGGCTCGCGAATGTGTCGAGCACGACCTAGCCTCCCTGACGGTTGATATGCAGGAGATGAATGCGCAGGTGGGCCCCATCGTGGAGCGTGCTGAGGAGGCTGAGCACAGCGTGCAGGCGGATCGAGTCTTGTCGCAGCAGCGGCGCATGTTCCAATCCCTGGTGACTCGTGGGAACGCTCTCGCGAGGAAACTGGTCCACGGGAACGCCGACGCCGCCACGTATCTCGCCTACTTCGACCAGCTCTTCACCGCGCTTGAGGGCCCTGTGGTGGAACTGACGACGTTGTCGACGAGGAATGCCGCAAGCTCTTGACGGTGGCGAACGAGCGCGTCTTCGCCAACCTCCGGCGCCTTCATCCCAGCTTTGACTTTGAATCCGTGACGAGCCTGTCAAGGAAGACCAAGCCCTGGACCTCTCCAACTCGGTTCGGGATGAAATCAACAATTACGTCGACCGCTTCAAGAGGATCGAGGCGGAGCAGGCCCCTGAGGAGGAGGAAGATGCCGAAGAAGAAGCTGAGGAGGACGGTGATGGCGGTGATGCCTAGGTTATCTTTGTTTTAAGACATGTCTTATTCTATGCTGGTTTGTATGACACTTTAATGCTACTATGTGTGTGTGTCCCTTGATGGGCCTTTTATCCCCGTTCCATGTCTTTTTCGCTCTACGTCGTCAGGACCCATCTCTTTGCGCTATGACTCCGCCACTGCGGTATGCTGGAGCTATGACTCAGCAAGGCCGGGGGTGTTTAAGGCTTAGAGAGGTAAGGGCTCTTGAGTCGCGATGCTCGAGGGCCCCCCTTTGACGCACAAGCAGCCATGGAGTGTGAGGGAGAAAAACCCGCTCGAGGGACACAAAAACTTGAAAGAGAGGAAAAAACTCCTGAGGCGTAAGCGCTGGACTTAGCTTCACGAGGCCTTGGCCTCGTGAGGGCATTGGTTTCCCTGTGGCGCGCTTTCCTCTTGAGGCCGGAGTGTGGCTTCACGAGTTGGGGGGACTCTTGTTCCCTGTATTGGTTAGAGAGGCAAACCCAAAGCAAAAACATGGTAGAAAACTCATGCGCGCTTATAGTTTCCTCATGAGTACCTCGCGAGGAGAGTAAGCACCAAGGTCCTTTGGTGAGGTGGCGTGTTTGGGAGCAAGCCCTTGGGCCAGAGCTCTTTGGTGAGGTAACAAGCGTGAGAGCGTGCTCACGTGTTAGAGCTCGGATCCTTTGGATTTTGCGGTGCTGCTGGGATGCTCCCGAGGCACAGTCACCGTACTCAGCCCCCGCTCGCGAGGTGCGCATGGGGAAAAAATGAGCGCGAATGAACAATGATGAAAAGTAAAACTCACCACCAAAATATTACATAGCGGCGCCTCAGCGCAATGTTTCATTGAGAAACGAATTTCATTACACTTGGTATTGCCAAGATAAAGTTTTCCATGTCGAGGCACATGGGGACCACATTCAGTGGCTGAGACTCTTCACGGCCTGCGGCGGCACGTTACGGGAGAGCTCAGAGGGGCTGGCCCTCGGAGAGAAGCTTTTGTGAAGCTTGGAGGTGAAGTTGTGTGCTTCCCTCTAGAGACAAAAAATGTCTGGCGTGACTTTGATCACGGGTAGAACTTGCGTAGATGCGCGATGTTCCATGGATTCTTGACCGGGATGCCGTCCTCCGTTTCGAGGCGTACCGCGCCGGGCCTGGCGATGTGGCGACCCTGTAGGGGCCTTCCCACATGGGCGAGAGCTTGTGGAGACCTTCCCTGGAGAGGATTCTCCTGAGGACGAGGTCGCCTGTCTCGAGAGTGCGCGGGCGTATGTGGCGGCTGTGGTAGCGTCGCAGGTCTTGCTGGTACTTTGCTGCCCTGAGGGCGGCACGGCGGCGTAGTCCTCGAGGAGCAGCAGGTCGTGTTGTGGAGGTCTTCCTGATCGTCCTCATTGAAGCAAGGACCCGTGCGGATCCATGCTTGATCTCTGTGGGGAGGACTGCTTCAGCTCCATACACGAGGGCAAATGGCGTCTCACCAGTGGGCTTCGTGGGGTTCGTGCGGATGGACCAGAGCACGGACGGGAGCTCGTTATCCAGCCCTTGCCATAGCCCTTGAGGCGGTTGAAGCTTCTTGTCTTGAGGCCCTTGAGACCTCAGCATTTGCTCGCTCGGCTTGGCCGTTGCTCTGTGGGTGAGCCACCGAGGCGAAGCAGAGCTTGGTGCCAAGGCTCTCGCAGTAGGCCCTGAAGATGCCGCTGGTGAACTGTGAGCCATTGTCGGTGATGATGCGATTTGGCACACCAAAGCGGCAGACCAGGCCTCTGATGAATTTTACTGCTGCCTGGCCGGTATGCTGCGCACCGCTTCAACCTCTGACCATTGGTGAACTTGTCGACGGCCACGAAGAGGAAGCGGTAGCCCCCTTGCGATCTCGGGAAGGGCCCAAGATGTCCAGCCCCCAGACCGCGAAAGGCCAGGAGAGCGGGATGGTTTGGAGTCCCAGTGCAGGCTGATGGACTTGCTTGGCGTGGAACTGGCACGCATCGCAAGACTGGACGATGGTGTATCTTGAAGCACTTGGGGCCAGTAGAATCCGCTCCTGAAGACCTTGCCACAGGGTGCGTGCGGAGGAATGGTGGCCACACTCTCCACTGTGAATGTCTCTGATCAGCAGGCGACCTTCCTCGGGAGGGACGCACTTGAGTGCAATTCCATTTGGGCGCTTGCGGTACAGGTCTCCCTCGAGGATGTAGTATGACTTGGATTGTCGAGCGACTCGTTCCGCCTCGCGTCTTCCTCGGGGAGGACTCCCTTCAGCAAGTAGTCCTTGAGTTGTCACCCAGCCTGTCTCTTGATGCACCATAGCCAGCAGCAGACGCTCCCCTGAGGATGGACCGCAGTTGGGTGCTCCACCTACAGGAGGTGGTGGGAGTACTTGTCTGCGCTTGTGGCTGCTGCTTCTTGTGGCTGTTTATGGACGCCTTGGAGAGCCTCTCCTCAAAAACGCCGGCTGGCTGGGCCTCCTTCGCGATGCTCTTGGCGATGTCATCTGCCTCCTGGTTCTCCTTCCGCGGGATGTGCATGAGTTCCATGCCTCTGAAGTGCTTCTCGAGCTTGCGACCTCTTCAAGGTAGGCGGCCATGGGCTGTCTTTAGGCGTGTAGCTCTTTTGGAGAAGTTAACCAGAGCTGGGAATCACCCTTGATGAGTAAGCGCTTGACGCCAAGGGCAATTGCGCTCTGAGCCCGGCGAGGAGGCCTTCATACTCGGCGATGTTGTTGGAGATCTTGTCTATTGTGAAGCACAGCTGACGGTATAGTAGAGCTTGTCGCCTTTTGGTGAGGTCAGGACGATGCCAGCCCCTCCATTTCGGCAGGCAAAAGCTCCATCGAAGTGCATGGTCCAGTGGCTTGGCATCGTATCTCCAGACGGCGCGGTTTCTTCGACACGAGGCTCTTCAGGAGTTGGGTCTGTCCATCGGCGACAAATCCACCAGCGCTCTTCCTTTTATGACTCTTGTGGTGTCGAAGCGCAAGTTGAATGGTTGCAGCTCGATGTTCCACCCTGCGACACGATCAGTGGCATTGGGGTTGCGCAGGATTTGCTCCAGGGGAACAATGTGACCACCGTGATGGGGTGGCCCTGGAATAGTGGCGTAGCTTCCTGAAGGCGATGAGGAGCGCGAGGAGGAGCTTTTGCTGCACTGGGTAGCGCTCGCAAGCATCTCGTAGTATAGTGCTGACGAGGTAGACGGGATGCTCGACAAGGGTTGTCTGTGGCGTTGTAGCGTCAGCTCCCTCGAGAGACTCCTCAGGCCCTTTGGCGAGGTTTTCTTGTGGAGGAGTCTCGGCAGGTGTCGTGGGTTTGTCACGTCAGGTGTCATAGATGACTTCGTAGGTGTGGGATTACGCGAGTCAAGCATCTCCGAGCTTGGGATCGCAGGAACAAAGATCAACACAGATTTACCCAGGTTCGGCCCCCTCAATGTGAGGTAAAAGACCTACTTCCTGCCTACCCTAGATTGGTATTGATATGATAATCGAGGTGTTACAATGGAGGCGATCCGATCTGGTACTCGCCGTATGAGCTAGGGTTTTGGGCTTGATAGCTTGACCCTCTCTAAGTCCTGCGAGTCCTCTTTATATACACAGAGGCTCGTCAGGTTACAAGAGTTCTACACGAAGCCTGATTATCTTTCTTGTCTTCCAAGGCAAGTTTGCACCGACCTTCTGGAACTTTCCTTTATCGAGTCGCGATGCGAGATTGGCCCATCTTTCACGTGGCCCAATAATGATAGCGCAACTTAAGTCGCGGGTTAATCATTCCCCCGACATTAGCCCCCAAGCGTGGCCTGAACTTCATAGTATTTCTTGATCTTGAATGTTTAGGCCGCGCTTTTCCTTATTTCGCGACTTATAATTGTGCAGGATTGGCCTTGACTCGCACCTGGGGATCATCTGACTTTGTGAGCTTCTTTGTTAGAGTAGCCTGATAGCTTCAGAACTTGATGACGATCCATCTTCAAATTTTTGATGATAATATGATGTAGCCCCCAAGGATTGAGAGGATGTAACGTGTAATCATCTCAATTCTTCTCAGAGAATTCTGAAGGTCATCACCTGTAACTTGATATCATGAATAAAACAATTGTTAAGATACAAGTAATTGTAATTGGTGTTGCCGTACTATAAGCAGTACATCGACCTCTAGTTAGGCCATCTGAATCCTTAAGTGGGCACTCGCGTGACTCAGTATTTCCTAGGAACATGTGTGTTCAGGGTCGAGAGCGGCCATGATAGGCAATCAAGCTCGATTGACGCCACACCCCAGTACTTTGGCCACATAATGCGAGTAGCAATCCAACTTAAGGTAAATTTGATAATTGCCAATAAATTGGCTGTTTCAGGGTAACAAAGACCCCAAGAAACATATTATTGCCATGATAGGCTAAGCTATGATCACATAAGGTCGCGCCTTGGTGGCAACCGAGTGTTATACATAGGGTTGGATCGCGCGTAGGTGGCGATCCATGGTGATACATGGGGTCGGTCGCGCCTAGGTGGCGACCAGAGATGATACAAAGTTTACGGCCGCGCCTAGGTGGCAGCCGGTTTCTGATACAAGGGTCGATCGCGCCTGGGTGGCGATCAGATGTTGCATAGGTCGCGCCTAGGTGGCGACCAAAGTTGAAGTTCTAGCCCTGAGTGGCTGTGATGATACTCAGCTATAAAGCTGGAAAGGATGATGCTTGGCTCTGATTAGCCTTTTCTTATGTATAGTACGGTCGCAGGTGTGCGACGTTCCAAGGGCGAGGTGCCTCGAGACGATCCTCGAAATCATGGCGTTCGCTGCTTTCTTCCCTTACATCCAGCAGATAGTACGACCCATTGTTTAGCTTCTTGCTGATGATGTAGGGTCCTTCCCATGGAGAGGACAGCTTATGCATTCCCTTGTGATCTTGTTTAAGTCGCAGTACTAGGTCGCCTTCTTGAAAGGTGCGGGTTTTGATGCGTCTGGCATGATAGCGTCGCAAGTCTTGTTGATATACCGCTGACCTTGATGCTGCCAAGTCTCTAACCTCTTCTAATGTGTCCACCGAGTCTTGCCGAGCTATCTCATTATCTGTCTCGATGTAAGCCGCAACTCTTGGTGAATCATGTATGATGTCGCTGGGCATGACTGCTTCTGCTCCATAGACCATGAAATATGGTGTAAATCCTGTGGATCTGTTAGGGGTTGTTCTTAAGCTCCACAGTACTGCTGGCAATTCTTCCACCCAACATCCTGGAGATGCTTCGACCTTTTCAATAAGGCGCGGCTTAATTCCATGGAGAATTTCCTGGTTAGCTCGCTCAGCTTGTCCATTGCTCTGCGGGTGTGCTACTGACGTGAGGTCCAATCTTATCCCATTGTCTGCGCAAAATATCTGTGTAGCCCCTTCAGAGGTGTTGCTCCCATTGTCTGTAATGATACTATGGGGGTACCGAAGCGGAATATGACCTTCTTCAAGAACTTGACTGCTGTTTCAGCCTCGCAATCTCCCACAGGTTCTGCTTCTATCCACTTTGTGAATTTGTCCACCATGACCAGAGGTGAGTTTTTCCGTTTGAAGACCGTCTGAAGGGCCCTACCATGTCAAAACCCCATACGGCAAAAGGCCATGTGATGGGTATTGTGCGAAGTGCTTGAGCTGGCATATGATCTTGCCTAGCGTATCTTTGACATCCGTCGCACACTCTGACAATTTGCTCTGCATCTGCTAATGCTGTTAACCAGAAGAATCCATGTCGGAACGCCTTTGCCACCAAAGATCTTGACGAAGCATGATGGCCACAATCGCCTGAATGAATTTCGTGCAAGATTTTTCGTCCCTCTTCTGGTGAGACACATCTTTGGAATGCTCCTGACACGCTGCGCTTGTATAATTCGTTGTTGATGATTGTATAGGCCTTTGATCGTCGTATGATTTTGCGCGCCTCAATCTCATCGTCTGGCAGCACTCCGCGACTTAAATATGCCATGTATGGCTCTGTCCATCCTGGCTGTTCATGCAGGGCTGCGACTAAAGTTGAATCATCCTCTGGCTCTGCAATGTCAATCTCTGCTGGAGGTTTGACTGATGGATTGTGCAGTTCATCCAGGAAAACATTGGGTGGGACTGACTGTCTGTTGGATCCAAGCCGAGACAGGGCATCTGCAGCTTCGTTTTGTCTCCGATCAATATGTTCAACTTGGTATCCAGTGAAATGTCCAGCAATTCTGTCCACCTCTCTTCTATATGCAGCCATATTCGCATCCTTGCTGTCCCACGTTCCAGAGACCTGCTGTGCCACCAAGTCTGAATCGCCAAAACAGCGTATGCGACTGATGTTCATCTCCTTTGCTATACGTAGACCATGAAGCAGTGCCTCGTACTCCGCCACGTTATTTGTGCAGTTGAAGTGTATCTGTAGCACATACCGCAGCTTGTCTCCCTTGGGAGATGTTAGAACAACTCCAGCCCCCGAGCCTTGCAACTGTCTTGACCCATCAAAATGCATGGTCCAGTATTTGGTTTCTGCCATGCTAGGAGCGACTTGGATTTCTGTCCAATCGTTAATAAAATCTGCAAGGGCTTGCGACTTAATTGATGTGCGCTCGTAGCTGATGTGATGTGGTCCCAACTCGATCGCCCACTTAGCGACTCTTCCAGTAGCTTCTCGATTACGATGATATCTGCCAACGGTGCTGAACTAACCACAGTTATTGGATGTCTTGGAAGTAGTGCTTCAGCTTGCGACTCGCCATGAACACTCCAAACACCAACTTCTGCCACTGTGGGTAACGCTGTTTGGAAGCTGTGAGGACTTCGCTCACGTAATATACTGGTCTCTGGACAGGGTATTCCTTTCCGTTCTTGTCTCTCCACAACCATGACAGCGCTCACAGCACGGGAATTTGCCGCTATGTATAGTAGCATGGCTCTTTATCCTTTGGAGCCGCCAGAACTGGAGCATTTGTCAATTGATTTTCAAGGCTGTCAGAGCTTCGTCGGCCTCTGCGTCCCAAACGAAGGTGTCTGATTTTTTCAACAGTCTGTACAAAGGTAGTGCTTTCTCTCCCAATCTTGATATAAAGCGACTCAAAGCTGCTACGCATCCGGTAAGTCGCTGCACATCTTTTATCTTTTCTGGTTTTTGGAGATCCATCACGCCTTTATCTTATCAGGTTGGCCTCAATGCCTCTTCTGATACTATGAATCCTAATAGCTTTCCTGCTGGTACTCCAAGACGCACTTTGTGGGGTTGAGCTTCATGTTGTATTTTCTGAGATTTGTGAATGTCTCTGCCAGATCACTAATAAGATCCTGGCTAACTTGCGACTTAACCACAATATCATCCACGTAGGCGTGAACGTTGCGACCTATTTGCTCATGTAGACAATTCTGAATGCATCTTTGGTAAGTCGCACCTGCGTTCTTCAACCCAAAGGGCACTGACATAACAAAAAGCTCCAAAGGGTGTGATGAAGGACGTCTTTTCTTGGTCCTCCCTCTTCATCTTGATTTGATGGTAGCCTGAATAGGCGTCCAAAAAGCATAACAGCTCGCACCCAGCAGTTGAATCAATCACTTGGTCGATTCGCGGCAAAGCAAATGGATCCTTTGGACAAGCTTTGTTAAGACTGGTGTAATCAACGCACATTCGCCACGTACCGTTCTTTTTCATAACCAATACTGGGTTTGCCACCCATTCCGGATGGTATACCTCCGTGATGAATCCTGCAGCCAGCAAGCGAGCTATTTCCTCTCCTATTGCCTTTCTCCTATCATCGTGGAAACGCCGTAGTGGCTGCTTCACTGGTTTAGCCGCAGGGTTCACTTTGAGGCTATGTTCTGCTAATTCTCTTGGTACCCCTGGCATATCTGACGGCTTCCATGCGAAGATGTCCTTATTTTCCTGGAGAAAAGCGACGAGGGCCTTCTCCTGCTCTTCTTCCATGTGTGCTCCAATGCTGGTTTGCTTGGATGAGTCGCCAGGAACAAGATTTATCTGCTTAGTGTCCTGGGCCGCTTTGAATTTCATTGGTGGCTCGGCAGATGGCGTGGTAACTACACTCATGTCGTTTGGGTCCACCTGCGACTTATAACCTTTTAGCTCTTCCGCGGCACAGGCGGATTCTGCGAAGGCCGCATCTCCCTTTTCACATTCTATCGCTTTTTCTCTATCTCCGTACACTGTGATGACCCCTTTTGGTCCTGGTATCTTCAACTGTAGGTACACGTAGCATGGCCTGGCCATAAACTTAGCAAAGGCCGTTCTTCCAAACAAGGCGTGATATGGGCTTTGGAATTTTACCACTTCGAAGCATAGGAATTCGCTTCTAAAGTTCTCTTCTGTCCCAAAAGTTACCCCTAGGGTTATTTTCCCCGCTGGCCGTGCGGACCTTCCTGGGACAATGCCGTGAAATACTGTTGACGTGGGCTGCAGGCTGGAATCCTTGAGTCCTAGACGCTGGAACGTATCGTATATAAGATATTAATGCTGCTTCCTCCATCCATAAGCACTTTGGTCAGCTTGTATCCTGCAACGTACGGTGCCACAACCAGCCAACTTGCCAGGTTCCCGTACTTGTGGCGGGTGATCGTCGCGACTCCAGGTTACTGCGTATTCTGACCACCTTAACCAATTGGGTGTTGCTGGTATCACGGCGTTCACCTGCTGACTTCTGCGGCTCAATTTCTCTTCCCTTTTGGAGGTATCGATAACTATTGTGTGATACTGCCCCGTTTGCCTGGGGTTACTCGCGCCGTGCTGCCCAATATTTGTGTTATGAGCCGCACTAGGGTTTCCTTCATGGAATTCCCCCCGTTGTGTTGGCTCTCTTCTTTCCACTTCTTGTAATAGTGGCATTGCGCCTTGGTATGGTCCGCTGGCCGTCCATCACCTGTCGCATGAAGGTCGCATGGCCGGTTAAAACTTCTTGCATATTGATTGGACGGGAGCCGTATCCTCGACCCCTTCCACGCTGGCCTCTGAATCCTCCACGCGCATTGGCGACGAGCCCTGAGTGACCATCTTCGTTTTTGCGTTTGTTTTGATTCGCGTTGTTGTGGCTTTTTGCTGCTGGGGCTTGTTGGAGTTTTTCTTTCCTTTGGCAGCAACCTCCTCTTCTCTCCGTCTGACGTCTCTGGTTTTATCTGAGCCGGCATATTTGTTAGCCGCAGCCATCACCTCGCTGAGGCTCTTGACTTTATCCTTCATGCGACCCAGCTTATGAATCAGCGGCTCAAACTTGCAGTTTTTCTCCATCACCAGGACGGCTGAGCTTGGTGGTATATTATCTGAGGAGTGTATTATTTCTGCCACCCTTTTCATCCAATGGCGACTTGACTCGCCTTCCTTCTGGACACAACGCTCTAGATCTTCTATATTGCAGAGTCGTTTGCAAGTTCCTTGGAAGTTCTTAACGAAGGCATCCTTCAGTTCCTCCCAAGTATTTATAGAGTTGGGAGGCAAATTTTGCAGCCATATGTGCGCTGCACCTTCTAGCATCATGTTGAGGTACCTTGCACATATTTCCTCTGCGTTCAAAATGCTCATCCCCATCTCGTAATTGTTCAGCCAGGTGGTTGGATCCATGCTGGCGTTGTAGTTTGCCACCTTGCGTGGCCCTTTGAAATCTTCAGGAAAAGGTTCCGATCTGATCCTTTCAGTGAAACACGCCGGTCCCTTGAGTCGCGAGGACAGGGCTGTGGGCGCGCCCGCGGGGTTATCTGGCCGCGTTTGCACCACTGGCATATTCGCCTGCGCTTCTGCGACTTGCTCCTGCTGCCTCTGTGCGACTCCTGATACGTTCTCTGGTGGCCTGCTTTGGACGCTTCTTTCTGCTGCAATCCTGTGATTGGCTGGTACGAGGGGCAGCTGTGCTTCGGCTTCCGCCCTATTGGCTTGTTGCAGGACTGCCGTACTTAGCATCTGAATCGCGCGCCGCGCCTCAGCATTGACCGGGTCATCGCCTGTTGGTACCATCTGAGTCAAGATATTAGCCGCAGCATACATATTATCGACAGGGTTCTGGTAATGGCCCTGCGGGGTGTGAAACCTCCTTGGTTGTTGCTGGGTCTCTTGATTTGTTGGTACCCTTCCTTCCGCAGTCGTCTGGATTCCCGTTCCCCGCTGGAGTGAGCGGGATTTCCACTGTTGGTTGAGTCGCGCGCAGTTGTGTTTGCGGGTCAACCTGTCGTTGAGTCGCAGCCAGCGCGGCTACTCTCTGCCCGCTCCTGTTGGATTCCTTGGTTTATCTGATCGAGCCTGCGGCGCTCTTCTTCCATCCTTCGAACCTCATACAGGAGCTCGGCCCTGGCGGCCTCAATTTCTGTTGCACGGAGGGCGGCGTTCGTGGCTGACACGGGGACAAGAAGTGGGTTGCTTGGGGGTGCCGATGCCTCGGTTTCTCCAGCAGTTCCTGATGCGCCTGCTCCTCCGGTCGTGTAAACCGCGACTCGCGCCGTCTCTCGATCTGGTGATAATGCGATTTCTGGTGGGTAACCCCAGCAACTTTCTTCAAAGGCAGGTATAATGGACCCAAACTCTTGCGAGTCCATGCTTTCCGGATTCTTCCCCATCATCGGCGACTTCTTCTACTGAATCGCCTTCTTGGACCGAGCTAACGGACCTGCCACCGATGAAGCCGACGAAGACGTTGATGGATCCAAACGGGATGACGTGGCCGGTCTCCAAGTAATCTGCTTCCGGCCCCCAGCTTGAATCGTCGATGAGGGGTGTGCCATTGACCGTGATGATACGGCCAACAACAAGATCTTCAGCTCCCTTCATGGATCCTGCGCGGAACGTGACGCTCTTGACCGCAGGCCCCACGGTGGGCGCCAACTGTCGTGGGTTTGTCACGTCAGGTGTCATAGATGACTTCGTAGGTGTGGGATTACGCGAGTCAAGCATCTCCGAGCTTGGGATCGCAGGAACAAAGATCAACACAGATTTACGGCAGGTTCGGCCCCCTCAATGTGAGGTAAAAGACCTACTTCCTGCCTACCCTAGATTGGTATTGATATGATAATCGAGGTGTTACAATGGAGGCGATCCGATCTGGTACTCGCCGTATGAGCTAGGGTTTTGGGCTTGATAGCTTGACCCCTCTAAGTCCTGCGAGTCCTCTTTATATACACAGAGGCTCGTCAGGTTACAAGAGTTCTACACGAAGCCTGATTTCTTTCTTGTCTTCCAAGGCAAGTTTGCACCGACCTTCTGGAACTTTCCTTTATCGAGTCGCGATGCGAGATTGGCCCATCTTTCACGTGGCCCAATAATGATAGCGCAGCCTTAAGTCGCGGGTTAATCATTC